>JAMYWD010000713.1:0-22481 GCA_028583415.1 Protea cynaroides | reverse complement strand
AAATGCGTAAAGGCTCATCCTTCTTGATTAGTTCCATGATTGCAAGATAGTCTTCATCTGAGCGGTTTCGCAGAATACGTGAAAGCTCATCGTTGTTTTTGGGCCCATTTTGAGAGTTCCAAGGCTTACCCGGCCACTACTCAAGCGAGTCTGTGTTTCTTTTTTTACACTTACCTTGTTTTCCAATAATTGCAGTGGCAAAACTGGGGGTCTTCTTGTCTTCAGTCTCGATTGATACAATCTCGACTGAAGAAGGGTATCTGTCAACACCCCAATTTTGCCACCGTGGGAATCCCAGCTCTTGCTCTAGCATTGTTCACAATGGGAAGGGCATTCTAGTCATTTACGTTTGTTAAGAAAAAGAGAAGAAGAAAATGATTAGAAAAAATATACATATAAAAATACAAAAGAAAGAAAAGAAAAAAAAGAGAGAATGTTGAGTGGGTTTGGGATTATTTTAGTGGGCTTAGATCCTTTTATATTTTTTATAGGCTAGATTTTAGGTTATGGTTCTTAGAAATAGGTCATTAAAAAAATGGAATGTAAAGTTGGCTTGTATATATATATATATATATATATATATATATATATATATATATATATATATATATATATATATATGGTGTTACTGAGTAGGGGTACAATGGTCATTTAAGGGTTTTTTTTTTTAATCTAACTCAACCTTAAATCAAAGGATTTTTCTGGAAGGAGGCGAGAGGAACGACGGAGAGAAAGGGTTTTGGAGCCCTCTTTTCGGTTTGGGATTGAAAAAAAGAGGAAAGAGAGGAATGGGGAAGAGATAACAACAAAGAGAAAAATCGAAATCAGGGGGTATGTTGGTCGGTGGCCAGGGGGAACCAGGGATTTTGACTAAGAAAAGGGGAGAGGGTTTTGCTGGGTTTAGGTCCGAAAGAAGTGGAAGGAGATTGGGGGTGTGTCGTCGGTTCCGTAAAGGAATCAGCCATAGTTGGAGCTTATTGCCGGAGGAGGAAAATGGGTTGGCCAAAGAGGGTCATTGGTCATAGAGAAAAGAAGGAAGAAAGAGGTCCAAGTGAGGTGATTGAGAAAGAAGGAGAAGAAGTAGGGGGGGGGAGATTTGAGAGATTTGCGGCTAGAAAATGGGAGGGCGATTTCCATGGTTGCCAAACCAGGAAAATCGGAAGGTTAAGTTCGAGCCAAGAAAGAAAAATAAATTGAAAGAAGGAATATGGTTGGATAGAGAGAGAATAGTGGGGGAGAAGCTAAGTCGGTAGCTGGTTTTTCAAACACAAAAGGAGAGATCAATGAGACTGGGGGGGGGGGGGTCTACTGTTACAGTTGGAGATTAAATTAAAGGGGGGTGCTGCCACTCCTGCAGATCTTTCGGCAACCCCTTTACTGCTTGCTGATCTACAATTTGGCATCGGTCGGGATTGAGAACGAGAGGAATAGGAAGAGAAATGAGATTAAGAGGGAATGGATTGAACGACGACCATTGTGATAACTCCTAATTCTTTTGGCTGCCATCAATCCTTGATCCAAGTTGCAGTAGGTGTTTTTTCTCTCATAAGCTTCTTCATGCATTTCTAGATGATCCTAATATCAATATATGAGTTGCTTTGTGAATGCTATTGAGTTCATATGAGCTTCTTGTGAGATCTGTTCTGATGAGATTGTTTTATTTTATTGAACCTCAAACAGTTTTTTTGGTTGGGAAGGGAGTAGTTAAAATAAAATGTATGAAAATCTATTTCTCTTCTTCTTTCTTCTATCCATTTTTGTTTATATAATAATTCTGATATTTTTAGGCAGTGAGGTATGATTTGGTGTCTATGGATTATTTTAAGCAATATCAATCCTCTGTCTTGAGTCAATGTGAATGGACAAGGCCTTCCCTTCGTTTCTTTGAATTTTCTTCATAAAAATAATAATAGCCTTGATTTGAATATGAATTTAGAGCTAAGCTTTGTTTTTCATTCATTAGTGATCTTATTTTATCATTTGATTTCCTTTTATTTCTGGGTTAGTTCTAATGTTTGGTTGAAACTAGGTAATTTTGTTTGTTCAGTGTTGGTTTCTCAAGTAAAGGTCCGGTAGGGTTTGAATAGGGATCATTGTTGCTATTTGCATTTCTTTCAGGCTTGGGTTTTTATGGTTTGCTTCTTTTAGTTCATGTTTTTTTTTTGTGTAGCTTAAGCTGAGCTCGATTGGGAGCAAATCTGTAGAGGTGTGAACTTTGTTAGGTTAAGTCAAACTTTGGTTTAGTTTTGTTTAGTTTCAGGTTGTTAGGTTCAGGTTTCATATGACTTGGTTTGGTCCAACTATGTTTGGTTTGGTTTGGAATAGGTCCTGGTCCATGTGTTTGGGTTTGTCCAATTGGTAGTCTGGTATGGGTTCGAGTCTAGTCTAGGTGCTGGTTTATTTAAGCTGGTTCAGGTTTGTCTAGGCTTAGGTGGGTTTAGTCTCGTTTAGTTTTGGTTCAGCTAGGTTAGGGTTTAGGTTTATTGGGTGGTTTTTGTCTAGTTTAGGCTGAATTGGGTGGATTTGGTTAGGGATAATGTAAGACCCGCACTCCACTAATCCGGTTTAACCGTGTCATGCCAGGTCTTCCTATCATAGCTGGATCAAGTGGATCAACCGCGTAAAGAAGGATCACAAGACCAGGTATGAAAATCGACCCAAAACACTTAAAATCAAGTGTATGGTCGACTACCTGGGTAGGTATGGTCGACCATACGATGGCAAATAAAGACCACTAATTTTGAAGGGTACGGTCGATGTTTTGAGCGTATGGTCGATGGATTCTGCGATTGTACCATCCGAACGTACGACCCTAAACTGGACTCTGAGTTTGGAAACTTTCCAAATAAAAGGAGGATCTTTTTCCTATTGTTGCAGAACCTTATATGGAGAGTTTCTCTCTATCTAAAGGACGTTCCTCAACCCTTTTTTACTCTTTTGGAACACTATCAAACCCTAGAGGAAGAGAAGGAAGAGAAAGAGAAGGAGAGAAAACTAAGGAGAAGGCTGAGAGAAGAGTTCTACAGACTCTCTACAACAAGTAAGGTATGAACTTTCTCTGTAGCCTTAGAATATCAAGAGTAGGAATTTCTAGTGTAATTGTAATACCAAACCCAATCTAAGGATTCAGTTATGAGATTCTCTGAGCAAACCTCAAGAGGAGATCATGGAGAATGGGTTAGAGCAATTAACATGGTAAAACTAAGAGTTTTTGGCCTTAGAATGATCACTAGGGAGGACCCCGTTGATTAGCTTAGAGGAGGAATTCGTATTGAAAGAAAGAGACCACATTACACTCATATGGACAAAGATACGGTCGACCATAGCAGGACCAGAGTATCGACCATAGGCATTCGAGAAGAATCCAGGAACCGTATAGTCGTAGGTGTATGGTCGCATATAGTGCGACCATAGGGTATCGACCGTACGTGGTAAGGTCGACACAGTATGAGACCATAGGACCAATTAGACACCTATCAGTGATCTGTTTGGATTTTTGACCATTGTAACATGTTATACATGAAGTCTAACTTAAATTCATGTAACTTCTAGGTTACTAAATTGATTTAAAGAGAGTTATAAGGCTTGGAAGGAGATCGAGCTTTGCTAACAGGTGAGGGAACAAGACCTAAATTACTTGGATAATAATAAACTCTATTTTATTGAGTCCAATGCCATGATTGATTCTATGCTTGTATGCTTGTAATATGCATCTCACATGTCATCCAATATTAATGTTATTACTGCTCATGCATATTTACTTTTGTCTATTTGCTACCATGTTGATTGGTAATGCTAGAAACAGGCATGTGATTGTGTGTGTGTGGTTAGTGTGTTGGATGAGAGTGGAGCCTCAGGGGGAGGATGTGGCATTGTGGTCTCTGACCTGGTCACCAGACTCTAGCTCTATCTCTACTCAAGTCTTGCCCACTGACATCATCGTATCGCCATTACCTTAGCAGAACTATTACGTCATAGGGCATCAGGGGAGGTGGTCTCGGACCATGTGGTCTCTGACTTTGCCAGGGGGCCTTAGCTCTATCTCTATGGACGTATTGAGGGATGCTAGGGTGAGGCCTTGGATACACTGGATAACATTTAGGATTGATTAGTTGCGAGCCCAGTTTGCAAGCCCTCGCCAATAGGGGCTTATGTGTTGGTATGGGTAGGGCATCAGGGGAAGTGTTGGCGGTGTGTGATCCGAACACTTTAGCTTTATCTCTATTCCATAGTAGGGTGGATATGGACGATAATGGTGTTTGATCCATTGGGCAGGCTTACACACCCGTGTATAGAGGTGCGGTGGCCGCCAAACCTTTCTATAGCACATAAAAACCAGACCAAAGATATGAATTGAATGCATGCATATGTTTGTTGCATTGTTCTGGTTTGCTCACTGAGCCGTGATATGTGCTCACCCTTTCGACGTCGAATATTTTTAGTTGATGATGCATGTACTACTGTTGAGGATTATGTGAATGCACCATCGTATGGACACATGGCGTTTATGGACGTAGAAGCTATTGAAGATGCGCATGATCTTTCATGCGAGTGCAATCAATGCATCTTTGATTAGTTTAGTTATATTTTGGTTAACGGACATGTAATTGATTATTTTATTTTATGTTTTGAGTTACTTGGAGATAACTGGATTCAATATTTATTTATCATTGTTAGTTACTCAGTTCATTAATTATAAAGACTTCCGATTATTTGTTTATTATCTCTAATTATTACCGTGGAATGTGTGTGTGGTTTGATATGGTGGGTACTACCTAAATGAGATCCTGGTTGAACCGTTGGTTTATTGATGGTTCATCACACTATTCTGGTTAGTCCAGAATTGGGGTGTGACAGATAGGTTTGGGTTTGGTTTAGATTCGGTTTATGGGTTCGTTTCCTTTTAGGACGCTGATTTGGGTCTAGAGTATGTCATGGTTTGAATTTGAGGCTTCATTAGTTCAGCACCCTTGGCCTAAGCTTAGGACCTGTAAGATCCGCACTCTACTAATCCGGTCTAATCGTGTTGTGCCAGGTCTTCCCATCATAGCTGGATCAAGTGGATCAATCGTGTGATGAAGGACCACAAGACCAGGTATGAAAATCGACCCAAAACACTTAAAGTCAAGTGTATGGTCGACTACCTGGGTAGGTATGGTCGACCATACAGTAGAAAATAAAGACCACTGATTAATAGTCCTACGGTCGATGTTTTCAAGCGTATGGTCAACGGATATTGCGACCTTATGTCCGACTGTATGATCCCAAACCAGACTCTGAGTTTGGAAACTTTCCAAATAAAAGGAGGATCTCTTTCCTATTGTTGGAGAGCCTTATATGGAGAGTTTCTCTCTATATGAAGGACGTTCCTCAACCCTTTTTCACTCTTTTGGAAGATCATCAAACCCTAGAGGAAGAGAAGGAAGAGAATGAGAAGGAGAAAAGACTAAGGAGAAGCCTGAGAGAAGAGTTTTACAGACACTCTGCAACAAGTAAGGTATGAACCTTGTCTATGTAGCCTTAGAACATTAAGAGTGGGAATTTTTAGTGTAAATTGCAATATCAAACCCAATGTAAGGATTCAACTGTGGGATTCTCTAAGCAAATCTCAAGAAGGGACCATAGAGAATGGGTTAGAGTAATTAATTGGTAAAATTAAGAAATTTGGCCTTAGAATGATCATTAGGAAGGACCCTATTGAAGAGCCAAGAGGAAGAATTTAGATTGAAAGTAGAATTTGGTCAGAAAATCATATGGTCGCAGCTACGGTTGACCATAGCATGGCCAGAGTATTGACCATAGCCATTCGAGAAGAATTCAGGGACCGTATGGTCGCAAGTATGGTTGCATATAGTGCGACCGTAGGGTATCGATCGTACGTGGTAAGATCGAGATAGTATGAGACCATAGGATCAGTCAGTGGCCTGTTTCGATTTTTGAAAACTATAACACCTTACACAAGTACCCTAACTTAAATTCATACAACTTCTAGGTTACGAAATTGATTCAAAGAGAGTTACAAGGTGTGGAAAGAGATCGAGTACTGTTAACAGGTGAGGGAACAAGACCTAAACTAATTGGATAATAACAAACTATTTTACTTTATTTGTCCAATGAAATGCTTGATTCTATGTTTAAATGCTTGTAATGTGCATCTTACATGTCATCCAATATTTCTATTATTACTACTCATGCATATTTATTTCCTGTCTACTTATAATATGATGATGATGATGCTAAAAATAAGCATGTGATTGTGTGTGTGTGGTTAGTGTGCTTGGTGCGAGTGGAGCATCAGGGGGAGGACGTGACATTGTGGTTCATCCGGGTCACCAGACTCTAGCTCTATCTCTACTCAAGTCTTGTCCACTAATATCATCGTATCGCCATTACCTTAACGGAACTATTACGTCGTAGGGCATCAGGGGAGGTGGTCTCGGACCGTGTGGTCTTTGACTCTATCGGGGGGCCTTAGCTCTATCTCTATGGATGTATTGAGAGATGCTGGGGTGAGGCCTTTGATACATTGGATGGCATTAGGAATGGTCAGTTGCGAGCCCAGTTTGTAAGCCCTTGCCAATAGGAGCTTATGTGTTGGTATAGGTGTCACACCCCAAATCTGGACTAACCAGTGGTGTGATGAACCGTCATGAGAACCAATGGTTCAAACCAAGATATCATATAGGCTATGCCAACCATGTTAAACCAAAACACATTTCACAATAATAATCAGAGTAAATAAATAAATAGCGGAAGTCTTATTAATAATGAACTGAGAGTCTACAGTGATAATTAAATATTTAACAAGTTATCTTCAATTAACCAAAATATAATTAATACTGATTACAAGTATCACAGTAAGAAAGTTAACCACTAAGCGTAAACATAGTTGAAACACTAGCTAGACGAGCCATATTCGTCCTCCACTGCTTGCACATCCATAGCCGCTACATCTCCATACGTTGGCGTATCCATTTAGTCTTCAACAGTAACACCTGTAACATCAGAAACTAAAAAGAATTCCACGTGCGAGGGTCAGCTTTCCAACTTGAGCTCAGTGAGTAAACAAAACAATTCAAAAAATATATACATGCATTCAATTCATATCTTTGGTCTGGTTTATAAGTTTGCAATGTGCTATAGAAAGGATTGGAGGCCCTTGCACCTCTATACACGAGTGTGTAAATCTTCACAATGGATCAAACACCATTGCCATCCCACATGCACCTACCATGGAATAGTGATAGAGCTAAAGTGTTCGGATCAAACACCATCAACACTTCCCCTGATGCCCTAACCATACCAACATGTAAGCCCCTGTTGGCAAGGGCTTGCAAACTGGGCTCGCAACTAGCCATTCCTAATGCCAAACAATGTATCTAAGGCCTCACCCCAACATCTCTTAATACGTCCATAGAGATAGAGCTAAGGCACCCCGACAGAGTCAGAGACCACATGGTCCGACACCACCTCCCCTGATGCCCTATAACGTAATAGTTTTGTTAAGGTAATGACGATACGACGATGTTAGTGGGCAAGACTTGAGTAGAGATAGAGCTAGAGTCTGGTGACGAGGTCAGAGACCACCATGCCACGTCCTCCCCCTGATGCTCCACTCGCATCCAACACACCAACCACATACATATAATCACATGCCTATTCCTAGCATCATCATCATCATCATCATCATCATGTTATAAATAGACATAATTAAATATGTATGAGCAATAGTAATAGAAATATTGGATGACATGTGAGATGCACATTACAAGCATACAAGCATATAATCAATCATGGCATTGGACTCAATAAAAGAAACAGTTTATTATTATCTAATTAGTTTAGGTCTGGTCCCCTCACCTTTGATTGATGTTTGTTCCTCTCCTTGTTCCTCTCCCAAGCTTTGGAAGTCACTTTGAATCTATTAAGAACCTAAACAATTAATGTATGTAAGTTAGGGTTTAAGTTTACCAAGTTACAGTAGTCAAAAACCTCCTTTGGTCTTAAAATATGCTTACTATTTTCCTACCGTCGATGCTATGGTCGATCCTTTGGTCACAATCTATGCCACCGTAGGACATATGGTTGATACCCTATGGTTGCATTACATGCGACCTACCTACGACCATATGTTTCCTGAATTCTTCCCAAATGGCTGTGGTCAACTCTTTTCTCATCCTATGGTCGACCATAGCTGCGACCATACATAGTCAAGTTAATTTTTACTTCTCATATGAGTTTCTCCTCATGGATCATCAATGGGTTCATCTTAAAATCATTCTATGGCCTTTGATCATAGTTTATCCTTATCAATTATCCCTAACCTATTCTCTCTTGGTTTTGCTTAGAAATTCCATAACCGAAATCATTACATTAGATTCAACACATCAATTTGATGGAAAGGAACCTATCCTACAGAGTCAAGTCATACCTTAAGCTTGTTGTAGAGAGATAGAACTCATCTCTGCAAAAGCTTCCTCTCAGCCTTCTTCTCCAAATCTCCTTCTCCTTCTCTTCCTCTCTTAGGTTTAGAGTTTCAATATGGGTTCAAAAAGAGTGAGAGAGGCTAAGGAACGTCCCTTAAATAGAGGAAAAACCTCCATACAGAGTCCCAGTTTAATTAGGAAAGAGTCCTCCTCAAATTAGAAAAGTTTCCTAAACACAGAGTCGATTTTGGGTTCATACGGTCGCATAAACCGTCGACCATACCACCAAAACATGCGACCATAGATCACACTGTCTTACTACGGTTGACCATAGGTGCAACCGTAGCCCTCAAAACTGCCACCATAGGCCCAAAATTTATAGGTTTTTAGTTTTTGACTGGTTGCGTCCATATAAACTTAAACAGTCCACCATAACAACTAAATTGGACTTATTGCTTACCTCATCTTGTGGTTTCTTCATACAATTGGTTCACTTGAGTCAATTATGATGGAAAGACCGGTCACGACATGAGAACGTAAGGTTAAACTAGATTAGTGGCGTACGGGTGTTATAATGGGTAGGGCATCAGGGAATGTGTTGGCGGTGTGTGATTTGGACACTTTAGCCCTATCTCTATTTCATGGTGGGGTAGATGTGGACGACAATGGTGTTTGATCCATTGGGTGGGCTTACACCCCCATGTATAGAGGTGAGGTGGCCGCCAAACCTTTCTATAGCATATTGTAAACTTAAAAACCAGACCAAAGATATTGAATTGAATGCATGCATATGTTTGTTGCATTATTTTGTTTTGCTCACTGAACCATGATGTGTGCTCACCCTTTCGACATCGAATATCTTTAGTTGATGATGCAGGTCCTACTGTAGAAGAGTATGTGAATGCGTTGTCGTATGGACACATGGCGGCTATGGACGTAGAAGCTGTTGAAGATGCACATGATCCTTCATGCTAGTGCAATCAATGCGTCTTTGATTAGTTTAGTTATATTTTGGTTAATGGACATGTAATTATTTATTTTATTTTATGTCTTAAGTTACTTATAGATAACTAGATTAAATATTTATTTATCACTATTAGATACTCAGTTCATTAATTATAAAGACTTCCGCTTATTTATTTATTCTCTCTGATTATTACCGTGGAATGTATGTGTGGTTTGATACGGTAGGTACTACCTAAACAAGATCTTGGTTGAACCGTTGTTTTCTTAATGGTTCATCACACTATTTTGGTTACTCCAGAATTCGGGTGTGACAGGACCCCTTTTGATTAACTTGACATCCATGCTTAGATTGGATTGCTTGACATATGCTATACTTTTTGCTTGACATAAATGTTTTTGTGCTTATCATACTGTTGTCTATAATGATTGATCACCATTATTTTGCTCCATGGATATTTGGATTTCATGCCTAGCTAGCCTTATCCATGCGTGATTTAAATGAACTATCTTTCATTCACATGATCAAATGCCTAGTTAAATGCATGTCACCCACCCCAAGTGATGTATCCTTACTCTTAACACTTCATTGTAATGGATGCATGTTATGATACACCCTTCCCGCAATGTGATTGGTTAGGGGACTCCAAAGAGTCCGATATTGTAAGCCCATTTAGAATGATGTCCACCCAACCCTGGGATTAGATCCAAGAGTATGGAAAATCATTGTATCAAAGATGTATTAATGAAAATGTACGAGTAGGTAGATGTATGCATAGGATTGGTGGGCCAATGGACAGCCCACCTAGGTATCCCAAATGTGGGATATGAGTGAGATTTAGTAAACCCCCTTGTATGGGGAGCTGAGGCGTTTGCCTTTTCTGAGTGTTGGCCATGTGTGTCCATGGCTCGTTAATCCGTGGGAACTACGTTTGATCTGATTCTTGAGGGACAAAGGTCTCGAGAGATACGTAGGTTGTGGGGGAGTTGGTTCGCTTTACTCTCGGTTAAATCGTGGTAAGTTCTATGTATTATGGGATTACCTCGCCGTTGGGATTTCCCTGTGGAAGGAAATACCTTTACACTGAGATGGGTCTCACTGTTGTGGGGACATCTCTCACCATCGAATGTGTTCCATGATTATGGGAGCATGACCTTTGCACATACTTAGTACGTACACACCTGCCTGAACTACGTTTGACCTGATTCCCATCGCATAGACGTTGGTTGTTTGGGATGTTTCCCAGACTCGGTCATATGTTGTATACAATTTTTTCCTTTCTTTTAGATGTATGTTTAAGCCATTTGTTAAATTCTTTCATTTGTTTTGGTGATTACTTTCCTATTTTTATCTCGTTTAATTCAGCATATGCATGTGTAGTTAATTAAGAATTAGAGATCAATTAGGAACTTCCCCTGTATATTGTAGTTTATGTAGATAGTCCCAAAGCATACATAAAACTCTAGGAAAAAATAGGATTTAGGGAGACCGGTCAATGACTGGGCGAGTTGGGTGCCTAACACCTTCCCAACTCATAAATTGGTGCTTACCTATCCTTGGTGAAACGAGATAGCCGTTCCATTGCATGAGTCATTAGAGTCCCTCCAATGAGGGACAACATTTATAGCTCCTAGACCTTATCAAGGTGGTGACTCCAACTTCTTATCCTCCACTGGCGTGAGTGGATGGGATCTGAAGGTGAGAACCTTCCAGATCTCAATTGAGTGTAATGAGTGTAGACAACTCTAATTTCCACAAAATAATTAAATTCAAATTAGAGGATAAGTAACCAAATTATTTCCATGGTGCTCACAGTTGGGCTTACCTTTCTCTAGATCCTCTTATACTATTCTCAGATACGGGTCTTGTAGAATTGCTGCTTTCACTTCGTCCATCAGATCTAGTAGAATCTGCAATGCAATAAACATAAGTGAAAAATTATGAATCAACCCTTGCTCCATTGGATCATTAAGAGTCTCTAATACGTGCTTTCCTTGCTCCAATCGGAAGCTATTACCGCAGAGCATAAGGTGGCATTTGTACTAGGTCCTCCTTTGGGCTTCAGTATTCCTTTTATACTCAATGCGTTAATTGTAAGACCAGTATCGTACTAACCCGGTCTTACCACCTTGTATTAGGTATTCCTATCATGGTCGGACCAAGCGGACCAAATGAGTGAAGAAACCACAAGGCTAGGTATGTAATTCGAATCATAAATCATCCAATTGAGATGTGTGGTCTTATACCTAAATAGGTGTGGTCGACCACACCTTAGAATGTTGTGACCACTCGAATCTGGGACATGTGGTCGTAGTTTTGAGACTTGTGGTCAACGGATCATGCGACCCTACTTGCGACCACACGATGGTATAATTGACTATGAAATTAGGAAACCTTCTTAATCTAAAGGGGGTTATTTCCTAATCAAAATAGGACTCTATATGGAGGGTTTTCCTCTATATATAAGACATCCCTTAGCCTCTTTCATTCTTTTAGAACTCAAACTGAAAGAGAGAGAAAGAGAGGAGGAGGAAGAGAAGGAGAATCGAAGAGGAAGACTAAGAGAAGGAATTTCAGAGAGAGCTCTGATTCTTCAGTAAGTTTAAGGTATGAAAACATCCCCTACATTAGTTGAATGCCTAGAATAGATCATGGAGGAAGTATTGATTCAAAGTAGGATCTCAATCATGAGACCCATAGACGAAAACTTAAAGGAAATCCATGAAGAGTAGGTTAGAGTAGATAATGGTGAAAAATATGAAATTAAGGCCATAGATCAATCATAGGAAGGACCCTAGTGATAGTTCAAGGAATCAAATCATGAAGGGGTTAGACTGAGAATGAAAGTCGACCAAACACTCGTGTGGTCGCAGCTATGTCGACCACATGAGGCACATGTGTCGACCACACTCCCTCTGGAAGTTTCCAGGGAGGGTGTGGTCGCATGATATGCGACCATACGTATCGACCACACACCCTGTGGTCACAGAAACTGAGACTACAGGTGCAGCCACACCTGCGACCACTCAGCTTTTGGAGGTTTGATTGATTCCAGATGGGACATTTAAACACTGTAATTATTGAATATGAACTCTAACTTAGAATCCATAAATTTATTAGGTTTCAAAGTGGTCCAAAAGTGATTTACAAAACTTGGAAGAGGAACAACCATCGATCAAAGGTGAGGGAACAAGACCTAAACTAACTGGATAATAATAAACCGTTTACTTTATTGAGTCCAATGTCATGATTGATTCTATGCTTGTATACTTGTAATGTGCATCTCACATGTCATCCAATATTCCTGCTATTATTGTTCATGCATATTTAATTCTATTTATTTATAACATGATGATGATGATGATGCTAAGAATAGGCATGTGAATGTATGTGTGTGGTTGGTGTGTTGGATGCGAGTGGAGCATCAGGGGGAGGACGTGGCATGGTGGTCTTTGACCTCTTCACCAGACTCTAGCTCTATCTCTACTCAAGTCTTGCCCACTAACATCGTCGTATTGCCATTACCTTAGCAAAACTATTACGTCGTAGGGCATCAGGGGAGGTGGTCTCTGACTCTGCCAGGGGGCCTTAGCTCTATCTCTTTGGACGTATTGAGGGATGCTGGGGTGAGGCCTAGGATACACTGTTTGGCATTAGGATTGGTTAGTTGCGAGCCCAGTTTGCAAGCCCTCGCCAATAGGGGCTTACGTGTTGGTATGGGTAAGGCATCAGGGGAAGTGTTGGCGGTGTTTGATCCGAACACTTTAGCTCTATCTCTATTCCATGGTGGGTGCATATCGGATGACAATGGTGTTTGATCTATTGGGCGGATTCACACACTCGTGTATAGAGGTGCGGCGGCCACCAAACCTTTCTATAGCACAGTGCAAACTTATAAACCAGACCAAAGATATGAATTGAATGCATGCATATGTTTGTTGCATTATTTTATTTGCTCACTGAGCCATGATGTGTGCTCACCCTTTTGACGTCGAATATTTTTAGTTCTTGATGCAGGTCCTACTGTTGAAGAATATATGATTGCGTCGACATATGGACACGTTGCTACGATGGACGTAGAAGCTGAAGAAGATGTGCATGATTCGTCATGCGAGTGCAACTTATGTATTTTTGGTTAGCTTAGTTGTTTATTTATGGGAGCATGTAATTGTTTATTTTACTTTATTTATATCTTGAGGTATATTGGAGATAATTGGATACTTAATTATGCTATCACTATCAGATACTCAGTTCATTAGTATTAAACACTCCCGCTATCATTTATTTACTCTGAATTTGCTTGTGGGATGTATCTGGTTTAATCGAATGGGCACAGCCTATACGAAATCCTGGTTGAGCCGTTGGTCTATGGATGGTTCATCACACCATTCTGGTTTGTTCAGAATTAGGGTGTGACAGCTTGGTATCAGAGCTCTCAGGCTCTGCTCTATTAAACCAAAATTCTACCACAAGGGGTCATGAACTGAGTTAGGATAAAAATTAAAAACTATAATAAGAACACACCATAAGCACCTGTGTTGTATGAGACATAAAATAAGAAAGAGAATAATGCACATATGTTAATGGGAAACCAATTTTATGTATATAAAAAAATATACGTTCGAATCAGAGTACGGTTCACAACCCCGATAGTTACTTTGTAATATAAAAGGAAAAAGAAATAAACGGTATCATGAAGCTGGAGGTGTTGGAGGAGGAGGTGCCTCACGATCTCGATCAGGAAGCTGGACATGGGTTGGTATCTTTCCTCTAATGTTTTAGGAAAGACCTAGGGATGAGTCTGTACTATGTGCTTACCCATAAGGGATTGGGTGGTATGTACCCCAGTGAAGTGGTTGATAGATGCCAGGGCATAGTCCTTGGGTCATATCTTTATTCTATTAGTAATGATTCATAGGAGGCACGACCAATTGTGTTTCTTCTACTTCACCCATGCTTGGGTATTCATAGCTAGTATTTAGGTGTGATGCTACTTGTGCATTCTTGTTCACAAACCAGATCACCTTAATAATCTAATCATGCATTTGTGTGTTTGTATATGCTAATTTGTCACTGAACGTGTGGTTTTGCTCACCCTTGTACGTATAAATTTTTAGATTATTTTACAGGTAATAACTCTGTTGATAATGATGTTATTTAAGATGAAGTAATGGAAGATGATTCACATAATTCCTCATGTGAATGTGATGACTGTCTCTATGGTTAAGGGACAAGCTTTTGTGGAAGAGAAGTGTCTCTGCGATCGAGAGACAAGACTTATTTAATTTTCAATTTAGTTATTTTATTTTGTTTTCAAGCATTGTTTGACCCATGATAGTTGGTTTGAATATTTAATTATTTGTTATTATTTTAGTTATGTCTTGGTTTATATGGATCATAAACTTCTATGATGTATTTAATATCTAGACATGGCATCTGGTCTTGTATATTGATTTCCGCTATTATTCTAATTTGCCTCTAATTTTATCATTGGTTGATATTGTGATTGATGGAATAGTTGTGATTCGTAAGTATTGCGAACGGATTCTGGTATAGTGGTACTTTTTACTACAAGGAATCCATGGTCATACCAAAACGCCAAGGTTTTGAGGTGTGACAAAAGTAGGTGGAGGTAAGTGCTTCTTCCTTTCTTCTTCTTCTCTTTCTTTTTTTCTTTCTTTATTTTTTTCTCTCTTTCTTTCTTCTTCACACCACTAGGGGAGGGGGTTTTAGATTTTTGTAAATGGTTATGGGGACCGCCTTGGGTCTTATTTATAGAGCTAAGCTTTTCCCATTGCCAACTCACAAACTCATTGTAAGTTGTCAATGACCTTTTTTGATTTTCACCAATTTTCTTCTTTAGAATTAGATTTTGTCTCTAATATCTTGTATGATACATGGCACACTATTATTAGCCTAAATAGGATCTTTAAATTGGTCTCTAATTAGAAACCAATTAGTTTCCAAAAGTCTTCAAAAAATTTCTTTTTTTTCCTTTCTCTTTTCTTCTTTCTCTTTTTAACTAATTGCCACCTCATACACATACTCTCTCTCCTGTCCCTAATTTTATAGAGAGAATCTCTCTCCAAAACCTGGTTTTTTGCAATTTTGTCCTTTTGCACTCTAGCCCCTATCTTTCTTTTTATTTGCAATTCAGCCCATATGGGTAGAAAATGAACTATTTGTAGCCCATACATGGGCCCATTAGGATTTACCTAGGCTTAGTAGGCTCCAAGTAGGCTTCCGATGGACTTCCATTCTCTTTTTCATTTTCTTTCCATTTTCTTCTCTACCTCTCTCTCACATCACCTATGGACTATGTGGGGAAGGATGGGTATGACTTCTAAGTGACACATGGCTATTCTAAATGACACCTAGGGGGTTAATAGGTGACTAAAATGGGTTGACTAGGTTGGACTGTCACACCCCAATTCTGGTATAACCGGAATGGTGTGATGAACAGTCAATGAACCAATGGTTCAACCAGGACCTCGCATAGGTCGTACCCACCATATCAAACCATACACACATTCCACAGTAATAATTACAGGTAATAAAAAAATAAGCGAAAGTCTTACAGATAATGAATTGAGTGTCTAACAATGATAATAAATAATTAATCCGATTATCTCCAAAACTCAAGACATAAAAATAATTAATCCATTACATGTTCCAGTAGTCAAACTAATCATAAACACAGTGGTTGCACTCGCATGAAGAATCATGCTTCTCCTCCGTTAATTCCCCGTCCATCGCCGCTACATGGCCATACATCGGCGCATTCATGTAATCTTCAACTGTAGGTCCTGCATCATCAACTAAAAATATTCGACGTCAAAAGGGTGAGCAGACATCACGTCTTAGTGAGCAAACAAAACAATGTGATAAACATATGCATGCATTCAATTCATATCTTTGGTCTGGTTTTTAAGTTTGCAATATGCTATAGAATGGTTTGGTGGCCCCCGTACCTCTATACACGAGTGTGTAAATCTGTCCAATCGATCAAACACCATTGTCGTCCCACATGCACCCACCATGGAATAGAGATAGAGATAAAGTGTCTGGATCACACACAGCCAACACTTTTTCTGATGCCCTACCCTTACCAACACGTAAGCCCCTGCTGACGAGGGCTTGCAAACTGGGCTCGCAACTAACCAATCCTAATGCCAAATAGTATATTTAAGGCCTCACCCTAATATCCTTCAATACGTCCATAGAGATAGAGATAAGGCCCCCTGGCAGAGTCAGAGACTACACGGTCCGAGACCACCTCCTTTGATGCCCTACGACGTAACAGTTCTGCTAAGGTAATAGCGATACGATGATGTTAGTGGGCAAGACTTGAGTAGAGATAGAGCTAGATTCTGGTGTCAAGGTCAGAGACCACCATGCCACGTCCTCCCCCTGATGCTTTACTCGCATCCAATACACCAACCACGGACATACAATCACTTGTCTATTCCTAGCATCATCATCATCATCATCATGTTATAAATAAACAAAATTAAATATGCATGAGCAGTAATAGAAAGAATATTGGATGACATGTGAGATGCACATTACAAGCATACACACATAGAATCAGTCATGGCATTGGATTCAATAAAATAAAGCACTTTGTTATTATCCAATTAGTTTAGGTCTTGTTCCTTCACCTCTTAGCAATACTCGTTTTCCTTCCAAGCCTTGCAATTATCTTTCAATCAATTTAACAACCTAAAAGTTATATGAATTTAAGTTAGGGATCATATGTAACATGTTACAGTAGTCGAAAATCAAAACAGAGCACTGATAGGTGTCTGATTGGTCCTATGGTCTCATACTATATCGACCTTATGGCCTATGGTCCATCTCCTACGGTCGCATATGGTGCAATCGTAGCTATGACCATATGATTCTTGAATCTTTCTGAATGCCTATGGTCGATCCTCTGATCAGGCTGGTCATGTTATGGTCGACCGTAGCTGCGACCTTTGGATTTCTGATCACATACTACATGTAATTCGAGTTCTTCCTAGATCAAATCCTCTGCTCTTCAATTGGGTTTATCCTAAGGTCATCCTATGACCGTCATTAGTAGTTTCTTATCAACCATAATCATCAAACTCATCCCTCATGGTTATCCTTGGGATTTTCTCAAGGAATCACATAGATCATAATAAGTTGATATCTTATATCCTCCATAGAAGTCTTATTCCATAGAGTTTACATCTCCAGAGATTCATTTCATACCTTTTCCTGTGATAGAGAGCCAATCTCTTCTTAGCAAATTCTTCTCCTTAGCCTTTTCTTCTTCTCCTTCCCTTCTTTCTCTTCCATTCTCTCTCTCTAGGGCTTATTAATGTTCTAAAAGAGTGAAAAAGGCTGAGGGACATCCTTTATATAGAGAAAAACTCTCCATATAGAGTCCTCTTTCAATTAGGAAAGAAATCCCTTAGTTTTGAAAAGTTTCCAAAACTCAGAGTTTGATCTGGGGTCTCACGGTCGATGGTTACAGTCGCAGAACCCGTCGATCATGGGGTCAAAATCATCAACCATAGGGTCTTGGATCCGTGATCTTCATTTTTACCATATGGTCGACCATACCTATCCAGGTATCCAACCATATGCATACAATTTTGGGTGTTGAGTCAATTTTTATACCTGGTTTGTGATCCATCTTCACACGCTCGGTGCACTTGGTCCAGGAATGATGGGAAGTGCTGGCACAACACAGTTAAACAAGGTTAGTGGAGTGCGGGTCTTACAACTCCCCCGCCCTCTTATATAAATTTCATCCTTAAAATTTACACATACCTTCCGAGTCGAATAGGTGAGGATATTGCTTCCGCATAGCATTCTCTTCTTCTCATTTGATTTCTTCTACATCTTGGCTTCTCCAAGTAACCTTCACATAGTAGATGTCCCAGTTGCGTAGACATTGCACCTTCCGGCTAGTAATTTCAAGAGGTACCACTTCGAACCTCAAATATTCAGTCAAATCCGGTGGATCCGCTGTTAACACGTGTGTTGGATCTCTGACATACTTCTTCAATTGTGAGACATGGAATACATCATGTACACTAGACACTGATTGTGGTAGTACTAACTAATATGCTACTTTTCCACGTCTAGCTAGAACTTTATAAGGTTCAATATATCTGGGACACACTTTTCCCTTCTGTCTGAACCGTTTTAAACCACGCATAGGAGATATTTTTAGAAATACCTTATCACTTATGGTGAATTTGAGATCTATGCGTCGATTGTCCGCATATTGCTTCTGACAGTTCTGAGCTGTTCGGACCTTTTCCTTGATAATGTCGACCACTCGACAAGTCTCCTCAACAAACTCTGGTCCAACAATACTCCGTTCTCCAACTTCGTTCCAAAATAAAGGAGTTCGACACTTCCTACCATACAGTGCTTCATAGGGTGACATCTGTATAGTCGTTTGATAGCTATTGTTATAAGTGAACTCAATCAATGGCAATTTCTCATCCCATAACCTTTGAAATCAATTACGTAAGCTCGGAGCATATCTTCTAAAATCTGAATGGTACGTTCTGACTATCCATCGGTCTGAGGATGGAATGTAGTACTAAACTTCAATGTTGTACCCATAGCCTTCTGTAATCCTTTCCAAAACTTTGAAGTAAAACATGGGTCTCTGTCGGACACGATGCTTTCAGGTATACCATGCAATCTGACAATATTATCCACATATAGCTTAACTAACCTCTCTAGGGAATACAGAGGTCGTATAGCTATGAAATGAGCTGTCTTAGTCAAACGATCTATAATCACCCAGACCGCGTCAACTACTAGGGGAGTCAATGGTAACCCGATGACGAAGTCCATAGTGATGCAATCCCATTTCCATGCCGGTTCTGGCAGTGGCTGCAATAATCCTACAGGTCTTTGCCTTTCAGCCTTTACCTGCTGACAATTCAAGCATTGAAACACAAATTTAGCTACATCTACTTTCATTCCTCTCCACCAATATAGTTTCATCAGATCATGATACATCTTTGTACTTTCAGGATGTACCGAATAAGCTACCATGTTGGCTTCCTTCTTTAGTCTGTGTCTAATATCCAAGTCTTCATTTTTAGGAACACATACTCTCCCTTTGTATCTTATTACTTTTTCAGAATCCAAGGTGAAGTCAAGGTTAGTCCTCTCTTTTTCAAGGTCTTCTTGCACCATTTTCAGATAAGGGTATGATTTAATAGTTGTCTTCACCTCGTTTATCAGATCAGGTACAATCTTCAATGTAGCAAATATGTTTGAGAATAGATGAATAAACCCTTGGTCAGTTGATTCATTCAGAATATTAATCATAAACTGCTCGTTATCGTAATTAAATACCCTTCCTGTGAGACACACTACAACATTTGTACTAGCTTCTTCTTGGGATTTTATCATAGCTTTCCTGCTTAGTGCGTTATCAACTACATTAGCTTTTCCTAGATGATACTAGATATCGCAATCATAATCCTTTAGTAATTTCAGCCATCTTCTCTGTCTCATGTTCAACTCCTTCTGATTAAAAAGGTGTGTGAGACTCTTATGATCTGATTTAATCTGAAATTTCTCTCCATACAAATAATGTCTCCATATCTTGACAGCATATACCACCGCTGCTAACTCCAAGTCATGAGTGGGATAGTTCTTCTCATGTGTCTTCAGTTGTCTTGAGGCATACATAATTACTTGTTATCCTTGCATAAGCAGACATCTCAAACCTAACCTAGACGCATCGGTGTACAAGGTAAATGGTTGTCCTGGAATCAGAATGGTCAAGATGGGAGCTGATATCAATCTAGCCTTTAATGTTTGGAAACACTCTTCACATTTGTCTGTCTAAACAAACTTTTCTCCTTTCTTTATCAGGCTGATGAGAGGTATCGCTATTCTAGAGTAATCTTCCATGAATCGTCGATAGTAACCAGCTAAACCTAAGAAACTTCTAACTTCTGTAACATTCTTAGGTGCTTTCCATTTCACAATGGCGTCAATCTTGCTAGGATCCACTTTAATTCCTTTGACGGATACTACATGGCCTAAGAAAGTGACTTCATTTAGTCAGAACTTGCACTTGGTAAATTTTGCGTAAAGCTTCTCTTTTCTTAGTCCCTACAGAGCGGCTCTTAGATTTGTGATATGAGTTTCTTTATCCTTGGAGTATACTAGTATGTCATCAATGAATACGATAACTAACGTATCCAACATATCTTGGAATACCCGATTCATAAGTTCCATAAAAGTTATGGGTGCGTTAAACAATCCAAAAAACATAACTAAAAATTCTCAATGTCCATATCTGGTTCTGAAGGCTGTCTTCAGAATATCACCTTCCTTAATCTTCAATTAATGGTATTAGGATCGAAAATCAATTTTGAAAAATACTTTGGCACCTTGCAACTGGTCGAATAAGTCATCAATCCGAGGCAATGGATACCTGTTCTTAATCATGAGCTTGTTTAATTCCCGATAATCTATACAAAGTCGAACGCTACCGTCCTTCTTTTTCACAAACAATACCGGCACTCCCCATGGTGATATACTGGGTCTAATATAACCCTTGTCTAGTAATTGTTATTCCCAGGTTGACACTGAGAGGGGGGGTGAATCAGTGACCCCTAAAAAATCCTTTTCCACTTTTCTGATTATGGCCTGATACTATGCAAGCGTCGTCAGGAGCTATTGATCAATTGTGAAATGCTGCCTTGAGCTGATTTATTGAGACTCTCTCACAAACAATCTATCAAACACATTTCGTGCACACACCAACCACACACCCACAGGTATCCATACCAAGGGCTTGGCCTGCCAAGTTTGTACACCCAGACCTGCAGCACACAAACTTCTAATGCACAATCACAAGCACATGCATGGGACACACAGTATAACGTGGTTCACCAATCACACACTGTGATGGCTACTCCACGGGGCAATACCTTAACCAGGGTTTCGTATATACCCAATACATAACAGAAATGCTACGGTTGCTCCAACAACCCCGATGCTACAACATCAACCGCATTCACACAGCTACAACTGTGTCCTAGGCATCAACCCCAACTCCAGTTAAGCACCCACTTGACAGGTTATACAATATGTATATCAAATGATTACAAACCCTTCCCATATAGCACTGATATAGTACATAAAGTTTGTGTGTGAGTTTACCTCCCGACCTTGCTCACTACTGATGCAAGATTCACTGTCCAAGCATCTCGGCTTCGTCTTGGACTCCACAACTTGTTCTTCACCAGAACAACTTCATAGGAAGCTCACAGCTGGTCCACTCACTCTTTATAAGCTTCAGCAAAGCTTTCATGGCCTCACTCTGCCAGTAGGAGTCTCTCTCTCTCTTAGAGAAGCTTCAATGGAGGGTTTCCTTCAAAATCGCCATTTGAGGCCTTTTCTTTGAGCTCTAACCACTCCCCAAGTCTCACACTTCGAAAATCCTTCAGTTTGGTATATTATGGGCCTCGATCCGACATCGGACGGCCGAGATATCATCAAAAGAAGGTTGGAAAGTGAGATTATTCCAAAAGGAATCTTTCTCCCTAATTTCGTGCGCCGCGACGCACCATAGCGCGTCCGCCTCTGACCCACCGTACGCTACTGTTGAGTCCTGATTGGCGGAGACAGAATCTCCGAATACAGACCATTGCATCGGTCAAGGAGTGGTGGGATTTGCTCTGGTCCCTCCGATCGGCCTCATCGCGTCAGGCGTGATCGAGTCCATCTTGACAACCCGGATGTGCATCTTCGGCACATGCTCAACATGTGCGTGCTCCACCGAATCAGGGATCCACTCCCGTGGGCGCAGACCACCACTTAAACTTGCTTCCAGCCACTTAGAAGCCACGTGCAAGAATCATTGCGCGAATCTGATGCTACACCGAGTCCCGCATTTTTGACAGCCCTCCATTTGGAATCTCGTTGTCGTGGCTCCATCCAAGCCTCCCATACGGAATTTGCTCTTTTCAAAATGACCAAAATACCCCTGTGAATGTGTGGTAATGCCCTATAAGTCGATTTTTTTCCAGTAAGGTTCGTACCTTTTTTTTCTTCTCGGCATTTCGTCGAAC
>JAMYWD010000712.1:0-25000 GCA_028583415.1 Protea cynaroides | reverse complement strand
CGTTCGATTATGTATCGACTATCGGGAGTTGAATAAACTGACAATCAAGAATCGATACCCACTACCTCGGATCGATGACTTGTTCGATCAGTTACAAGGAGCGAAAGTATTTTCTAAGATCGATCTTCGATCGGGCTATCATCAGTTGAAGATTAAAGAAGGTGATATTCCGAAGACAGCTTTCAGGACCAGATATGGACATTATGAATTTTTGGTTATGTCTTTCGGATTAACTAATGCACCGACAACGTTTATGGAACTTATGAACCGAGTTTTCCACGATATGTTGGATACATCGGTTATAGTATTTATTGATGATATATTGGTATACTCCAAGGACGAGGAAACCCATATCAAGAACCTAAACGCAGCCCTACAGTGTTTAAGGAAAGAGAAGTTATATGCCAAATTTTCAAAGTGTGAGTTTTGGCTAAGTGAAGTAGCCTTCTTAGGCCATGTAGTATCCATTGAAGGAATCAAAGTGGACCCCAGCAAGATCGAGGCTATTGTAAAGTGGGAAGCACCAAAGAGCGTTTTGGAAATCAGAAGTTTTCTAGGTCTAGCTGGTTATTATCGGAGATTCGTAGAAGACTATTCTCGGATTGCCGTACCTCTCACCAGTTTGACTAAGAAAGGTGAAAAGTTTGTGTGGACCGATAAATGTGAGAAGAGTTTCCAAACGTTGAAGTCCAGATTGATATTCGCCCCGATTTTGACTATTCCTATTCCAAGACAGACGTTTACCTTATACACTGATGCGTCGGGATTGGGATTAGGATGTGTGCTTATGCAAGGAGAGCAAGTAATTGCTTATGCTTCAAGATAGTTAAAGGTACATGAGAAAAATTACCCCACTCATGATTTGGAGCTAGCGGCAGTAGTACATGCTGTTAAGATATGGAGACATTACTTATACGGAGAGAAATTTCAGATTAAGTCGGACCATAAAAGTCTTACTTATTTATTTAATCAGAAGGAGTTGAATATGAGACAGAGAAGATGGCTGGAACTATTGAAAGACTATCATTGTGATATCCAGTATCATATGGGAAAAACGAACGTAGTAGCGGATGCGTTAAGCCAAAAATCAATGATAAAAGGAGAAGTTTGCACGACTGCAGCAATGTGTACTACCAGAATGGTATTCAATCACGGCAATGAGCAGTATGTGATAGATACAACGGATGGACCAGCCAACCAAGGGTTTATTCATCGGTTTTTGAATATGTTCGCGGCATTGAAGATTATACCGGATATAGTGGATGAAGTAAAGACAGCTATCAAAGCAGATCCTTATCTGAGAACAGTACAAGAAGATATCGAGAAAGGTAGGACTAACCCTGAGTTCACCTTGGATGACGAGAAGGTACTGAGATACAAAGGAAGAATATGTGTACCTGAAACAGAAAGTGTAGACATTAGACACCGACTGATGAAGGAAGCCCACACCACCATCTACTCGATACATCCTAGAAGTACAAAAATGTTTCATGATCTAAAGAAACTATATTGGTGGAGGGGAATGAAAGCAGATGTAGCTAAGCTCGTGTCTCAATGCCTAAATTGTCAGAAAGTAAAGGTTGAACGACAAAGACCTGCCGGACTATTACAGCCATTACCGGAACCAGCATGGAAATGGGACTGCATCACTATGGACTTCATCATGGGACTACCATTGACCCCTCGAGTAGTTGACACAGTTTGGGTGATTGTGGACCGTCTGACTAAAACAGCTCGCTTCATACCTATACGACCTCAGTATACACTGGAAAGGTTAGCAAAGCTGTATGTGGATAATATTGTTCGATTACATGGTGTTCCAGAAAGCATTGTGTCCGATAGAGATCCACGATTTACTTCCAAGTTTTGGAAAGGATTGCAAAAGGCTATGGGTACAACGTTGAAGTTCATCTTGCATTCCACCCACGACGGATGGACCGTCGGAATGTACAATTCAGATTCTAGAAGATATGCTACGAGCATGTGTAATTGATTTCAAGGGATCATGGGACGAAAGATTACCACTGATCGAGTTCGCTTATAACAACAGCTATCAGGCTACTATACAGATGTCACCTTATGAAGCATTGTATGGCAGGAAGTGTCGAACTCCCTTGTTTTGGAATGAAGTTGGAGAACGTAGTATTGTTGGGCCATAATTTGTTGAAGAGACTTGTCGAGTGGTTGACATTATCAAGGAAAGAGTGAGAACAGCTCAGAACCGTCAGAAGCAATATGCGGATACTCGACGAAGAGATCTGGAGTTCGCAGTAGGTGATAAAGTATTTTTGAAGGTATCGCCCATGCGAGGATTAAAGAGGTTCGGACAGAAAGGGAAACTAAGTCCAAGATATGTCGGGCCATATGAAATTCTAGCTAAGCGTGGAAAAGTGGCTTATCAGTTAGCACTACCACCATCTATGTCAAGTGTGCATGACGTATTTCACATTTCCCTATTGAAGAAGTATGTCAAAGACCCAACGCATGTTTTGACAGTGGATTTGTCGGAATTGACTGATGATTTGACATTTGAAGTAATACCAACAGAAATCACTAGTCGAAAGGTTCAACGTCTACGCAACAGAGATATCTACTATGTTAAGGTCACATGGAAAAGTAGAGACATGGAAGAAATTACATGGGAAGAAGAAAATGCTATGCGGAAGCAATACCCTCACTTATTTGATTAAGAAGGTACGTACAATTTCGAGGATGAAATTTTTATAAGTTGGGGGGAGTTGTTAGACCCATGTCAATCTAACCCGGTCTTACCACCTTGAACCAGGTTTACCCGTCATGGTCGAGTCAAATGGACCAAGGGCGTGAAGGAGATCGAGATCCCAGGTATCAAATCGACCCAAAAACACTTAAAATAGGGGAAGGATCGCATACCCAGCTAAGTAGGGTCAGACCTCCCAAAACAGAAAGTTAGACCCTCATTTTTGAAGGGAGGGTCGGACAGCTTAGGACCCTAGGGTCGACGGGATCATCGACCCTCCCATCGACCCTCGGTTGCCGTAAGAAAATAAAATTAGGAAACTTCCTAATTTTCGATTGAGATTCCTTCCTAATCTCAATGGAACTTATTTAGGATGTTCCTACTCTATTTAAAGGACGTCCCTAAACCACTTTCATTCCTTTCACAACCCTAATTGAATTGAGAGAAAGAGAGGAGAAGGAAAAGAGGAAGAAGAAAGGCAAAGAAGAGAACTTAGCAAAAAGGAGAAGAATTTCAGAGAAAAAGTAATCTTTTCAGGTATGGATACTAATTCCATGAGTTTCTATAGACTTTAGGTTAGTTATTGTTGAGAGTGTGATCTCGGAGAAACCCAAACCATCAATCTATGGTTAGGTTTCCGTGGAAAACCATAGAAGAATACATGAAAGCTATCTAGGTGGGTTATACATGGTTTCAGACCATGGAATGCATGTAAAATGGAATGTTGGAGCAAGCCATAGGATTCCAAACAAGAAGAATGGATTAAAAGAGGGAATTGGACCAAAGTGCACAGAGGGTCGCACCGAGGGTCGATGACCATCCGACCCTAGGTGTTCCTGACCATTGACCCTCAGTGTTCGGGAAGTTCAGAATCTGGGGAGGGTTGCACCCAGGGTCGATCAGGACTCCGACCCTACCTCCGACCCTCAGTTAACAACGATGGTTTTTAAATTCGGAATTAATTCTAATTAAATTCTATCGACTTTGTTAGGTCTTCTAGCAATATAATAACACTGTAAAGGTGATTCTAAAGCTTGAAAAAGTATCTATTAGCAAGCTAAGGTGAGGAACCAGAACTCCAAACTAAATTGGTTAATAAGAAAAAACTATTTTCTATTTCTTGAGTCCTATGCCATGCTTGATTCTATGTGAATATGTTTGTAATGTGCATACAGCATGCCATCCAATATTTCTATTACTTGTTCATGCATATTTACTTTATTGTTTATAACATGAAGATGATGATGATGATGATAGGAATAGGCATGTGCTTGTATGTGTGTGGTTGATGTACTTGATGCGAGCGAGTATCAGGGGAGGTGTGATGAGAACGTCAATAAACGTTAACCTTTGGCGGGTCTCAGCACTTTAGCTCTATCTCTAACTCAAGTCTTGTTTATTAGCATCGTCGTATCGCCATTACTTTAGCAGAACTATTATGTCGTAGAGTATCAGGGGAGGTGGTCTCGGTCCTTGTAGTCTTTGACTCTACCGGGGGGCCTTAGCTCTATCTCTATGGACATTCTGAGGGATGCTGGGGTGAGGCCTTGGATACACTTTTGGCATTAGGATTGGTTTGTTGCGAGCCCAGTTTGCAGCCCTCGCTAACAAGGGCTTACGTGTTGGTATGGCACTATATAGCAATAAACGTAACCTTTGTTATATAATGTTCATGATTGGGTGCATGTGAGTTGACGATAAACGTGATCTTCGGGTAACGTCACACACTCGTGTATAGAGGCGGGGTCAATAAACACGACCTTTGGCTACCTAAACCTTTCTATTGCATACTACAAACTTATATACCAGACCAAAGATATAAATTGATTTGCATGCATATGTATTGTTGCATTGTTTTGGCTACTCACTGAGCCATGATGTGTACTCACCCCTCGACGTCGAATATTTTTAGTTGATGATGCAGGTTATACCATTGAAAATTATATGAATGCTCCAGTAAACGGGAACGTGGCGGCGATGGAAGCTGAAGCTGAAGTGGATACACACGACTCCTCTTGCGAGTGCAACTCGTGTGTATTTGATTAGATATTTTATAGGTTTCTTTATTGAATTTATTAAGACATGTATTTGATAATTAATTATGTCTCAGTTGAAAATAGAATAATTTGCTATTAAATTATTAATATCATTTTAGTTTCTCAGTTCATGTTATTATAAGACTTCCGCTATTGTGTATTTACTCTGATTATGATTACGGATGTGTGTAAGTTCAGGTAACGTGGGGATAGCCTACTCGAGATCCTGGTTGAACCGTAGGTTTATTAGCGGTTCATCACATCATTCTGAATAGTGCAGAATTGGGGTGTGACATGTAGTGTATGTCATAAGAAGAGTATTTAATTATGATAACAAGCAGTTCATGATTGATATTCTGAATGAATCAACAGACCAAGGGTTTATTCATTTATTTTCAAACATGTTTGCTACATTGAAAATTGTACCTGATTTGCTAGATGAAGTAAAAGCAGCCATTAAATCAGACTCTTATCTGAGAATGGTGCAATAAGACCTTGAAAAAGGTAGGATTACTCTTGAGTTTACCTTGGACGTTGAAAAGGTACTAAGATACAAAGGAAGGGTATGTGTTCCTAAAAATGATGACTTGGATATTAGACACAGACAAATGAAGAAAGCCCACATTACCACTTATTCGGTACATCCTAGAAGTATAAAGATGTATTATGATCTGAAGAAACTATATTGATGGAGAGGAATGAAAGCGGATGTAGCTAAATTTGTGTCTCAATGCTTGAATTGTCAGCAGGTAAAGGTTGAAAGGCAAAGACCTATAGGATTGTTGCAGCCATTGCCAGAACCAGCATGGAAATAGGACTGCATCACTATGGACTTCATCATCGGGTTACCATTGACTCCCCAAGTAGTTGACGTGGTCTGGGTCATTGTAGATCATTTGACCAAGACAACTCGTTTCATAGCTATACGACCTCAGTATATCCTAGAGAGGTTAGCTAAGCTTTATGTAGATAATATTGTCAGATTACATGGTCTACCTGAAAGCATTGTGTTCGACAGAGACCTACGTTTTACTTCAAAGTTTTGGGAAGGATTATAGAAGGCTATGGGTACAACGTTAAAGTTTAGTACTGCATTCCATCCTCAAACCGATGGATAGCCAGAACGTACCATTCATATTTTAGAAGATATGCGCCAAGCTTGCGTAATTGATTTCAAAGGATCATGGGATGAGATGTTACCATTGATTGAGTTCACTTATAATAACAGCTATCAAGCTACAATACAGATGTTGCCCTATGAAGCACTGTATGGTAGGAAATGTCGAATTCCTTTATTTTGAAATGAAGTTGGAGAACAAAGTGTTGTTGGACCAGAGTTTATTGAAGAGACTTGTTGAGTGGTCGACATTATCAAGGAAAGGGTCCGAGTGGCTCAGAACCATCAGAAGCAATATGTAGATAATCGACGTAGAGATCTCAAATTCACCATAGGTGATAAGGTATTTCTGAAAATATCTCCTATGCATGGTTTGAAAATATTCAAACTGAAGGGAAAGCTATGTCCTAGATATATTGAACTTTATGAAGTTCTAACTAGATGTGGAAAGGTAGCAGATCAGTTAGCACTAGCACCATCAATGTCTAGTGTACATTTTGTATTCCATTTCTCACAATTAAAGAAGTGCGTCAGAGATCCAATACACGTGTTAACAGTGGATCCATCGGATTTGACTGAAGATTTGACGTTCAAAGTGGTACCTTTTGAGATCATTAGTCGAAAGGTACAACGTCTTTGCAACCGCAACATTTATTACGTTAAGGTTACTTGGAGGAGCCAAAATGTGGAAGAAATTACATGGGAAGAAGAAAACGCTATGCGGAAGCAATATCTTCACTTATTTGACTCGGAAGGTATGTGCAAATTTCGAGGATGAAATTTATATAAGAGGGGGGGGGATTGTAAGACCCTCACTCCACTAACTTGGTTTAACAGTGTCATGCCAGGTCTTCCCATCATTCCTGTATCAAGTGGACCGAGCGTGTGAAGATAGAGCACAAACCAGGTATAAAAATCGACTCAACACCCAAAACTGTATATATATGGTCGCATACCTGGGTATGTACGGTCGACCATATGGAAAGAAACAATGGACACTGATCAATGACCCTACGATCGATGATTTTGACCCTATGGTCGATGGGTTCTGTGACCGTAGCCATCGACCGTGAGACCCCAGATCAGACTCCGAGTTTTGGAAACTTTCTAAACTAAGGGATTTCTTTTCTAATTGAAAGAGGACTCTATATGGAGAGTTTTGCTCTATATAAAGGACCTCCCTCAACCCTTTTTCACTCTTTTAGAACATTAGTAATTCCTAGAGAAAGAGAAGGAAATAGAAGGAAGAGAAGGAAAAGAAGAAAAGGCTAAGGACAAGAATTTGCTGAGAGCAGATTGGCTCTCTATCGCAGGCAAAGGTATGAACCTAATCCCTGGAGATGTAAACTCTATGGAATAAGACTTCTATGGAAAATAGACAATATCAACCTATTATGATCCATGTGATTTCATTGAGAAAATCCCAAGGAGAACCATGAGGAGTGAGTTTGATGATTAGGGTTGATAAGAAACTACTAATGATGGCCATAGGATGACCATAAAATAAATCCAACTGAAGATCAGAGGATTTGACCCAGGAAGAACTCGAATTGCATGTAGTATGTGACCAAAAATCTCAAGGTCATAGCTACGGTCGACCATAGCATGACCAACATGACCAGAGGATCGACCATAGGCATTCAGGATGATCCAAAAACCATATGGTTGCAGCTACGGTCGCACCATATGTGACCATAGGGTATCGACTATAGGAAGTAAGGTTAATACAGTATGAGACCGAAGGACCAATGAGACACCTATCAGTGCTCTATTTTGATTTTTGACTACTGTAACATGTTACATATGAATCCTAACTTAAATTCATATAACTTTTAGGTTGTTAAATCAATTCAAAGAGAATTTTAAGTCTTGGAAGGAGATCGAGTATTGCTAACAAGTGAGGGAACAAGACCTAAACTAATTGGTTAATAACAAACTGTTTATTTTTATTGAGTCCAATGCCATGATTGATTTTATGTTTGTATGCTTGTAATGTGCATCTCACATGTCATCCAATATTCCTGCTATTATTGTTCATGCATATTTAATTCTATTTATTTATAACATGATGAAGATGATGATGCTAGGAATAAGCATGTGAATGTATGTGTGTGGTTGGTGTGTTAGATACTAGTAAAGCATCAGGGAGAGGATGTGGCATGGTGGTCTTTGACATCGTCACCAGACTCTAGCTCTATCTCTACTCAAGTCTTACCCACTAACATTATCGTATTGCCATTACCTTAGCAGAACTATTACATCGTAGGACATCAGGGGAGGTGGTCTCGGACTGTGTGGTCTCTGACTCTGTCGGGGGGCCTTAGCTCTATCTCTACGGAAGTATCGAGGGATGATGGGGTGAGGCCTTGGAAACACTGTTTGGCATTAGAATTGGTTAGTTGTGAGCCTTACAAGCCCTCGCCAATAAGAGCTTACGTGTTGGTATGGGTAGGGCATCAGGGGAAGTATTGGTAGTGTTTAATCTAGACACTTTAGCTCTATCTCTATTCCATGGTGGGTGCATGTGGGACGACAATGGTGTTTGATCCATTGGGCAGATTCACACACTCGTGTATAGAGGTGCAGGGGCCACCAAACTTTTCTATAGCACATTGCAAACTTAAAAACCAGACCAAAGATATGAATTGAATGCATGCATATGTTTGTTACATTGTTTTGTTTGCTCACTGAGCCGTGATGTGTGCTCACCCTTTCGACATCGAATATTTTTAGTTGATGATGCAGATCCTACTATTGAAGATTATATGGATGCTCCGACGTATGGACACGTTGCCGCCATGGACGTAGAAGCTGTTGAAGATGCGCATGATTCATCATGCGAGTGCAACCAGTGCATATTTGATTAGTTTAGCTATATTTGATTAATGGAACATGTAATGGATTATTTACTTTTATGTCTTGAGTTTTGGAGATAATCGAATTAATTATTTATTATCATTGTTAGATACTCAGTTCATTATTTGTAAGACTTCTGCTTATTTGTTTATTACCTCTGATTATTAATGTGGAATGTGTGCGTGGTTTGATATGGTGGGTACGACTTATATGAGATCCTGGTTGAACCATTGGTTTATTGGCGATTCATCACACCATTCTGGTTAGATCAGAATTGGGGTGTGACATAATTGGACCAGATTTACATCCAAATCCCATCCATCAATGCGTACTGGACACGCCCATAGCATTCATCCAACACTACCTCTAGCCCCAAAGGAGATCGTAGTAATAGCTTTTGGTCTAAAGGTCTAACAGGTAAATTCAGTTGCTTTCCAAATGAAATAGACATAAAGGAATGGGTAATCCTAGAGTCAAAGAGAACTCTAGCGGGTACACCAGCTATGGTTATAGTACCTATAGTTTTTACCTAGGTTTATTATATATATAAAAGTACTAGAAAAAAAAGGTCAGGTCATACCTATAACCACTGTCACACCCCAATTCTGGACTAACCAGAGTAATGTGATGAACCATCAATAAACCAATGGTTCAACTAGGATCTCGTAGAGGTCGTACCCACCATATCAAACCACACACACATTCCACGATAATAATCAGAGATAATAAACAAATATGTGAAAGTTTTTATAAATAATGAACTGAGTATCTAACAGTGATAAATAAATATTTAATATTGTTATCTTCAAATAACTCAAGACAAAAAATAAAATAATCAATTACATGTTTGGTAGTCAAAATAACTAAACTAATCAAAGACACATTGATTGCACTCGCATGAAGGATCATGCGCATCTTCTACAGCTTTTACGTCCATAGCCGCTATGTGTCCATACGATGGCTCATTCACGGAATTTTTCACAGTAGTACCTGTATCATCAACTAAAAATATTCGACGTCGAAAGGGTGAGCGTACATTATGGCTTTATGAGCAAACAAAATAATGTACAAACATATGCATGCATTCAATTCAATAACTTTGGTTTGATTTTTGAGTTAGTAATGTGCTATAGAAAGGTTTGGTGTCCCCTGCACCTCTATACACGAGTGTGTGAATCCGTCCAATGGATCAAACATCATTGTCGTCCCACATGCACCCTCCATGGAATAGAGATAGAGCTAAAGTGTCTGGATCACACACCGCCAGCACTTCCCCTGATGCCTTACCCATATCAACACGTAAGCTCCTATTGGCTAGGGCTTGCAAACTGAGCTCGCAACTAACCAATCTTAATGCCATTCAGTGTATCCAAGGCTTCAACTCAGCATCCCTCAATACGTCCAGAGAGATAGAGCTAAGGCCCCCCGGTAGAGTCAAAGACCACACCCTGTGATGTAATATTTCTGCTAAGGTAATGACGATACGATGATATCAGTGGCCAAGACTTGAGTAGAGATAGAGTTAGAGTTTGGTGACCAGGATAAACCATAATGTCACGTCCTCCCCCTGATGCTCCACTAGCATCCAACACACTAACCACACATACACAATCACATGCCTATTCCTAGCATCATCATTATCATCATATTATAAATAGACATAAATATATATGCATGAGTAGTAATAACAAGAATATTGAGTAACATGTGAGATGCACATTACAAGCATACAATCACAGAATCAATCATGGTATTGGACTCAATAAAATAATTTTTTATTATCTAATTAGTTTAGGTCTTGTTCCATTACTTGTTAACAATACTCGATCTCCTTCTAAGCCTTGTAACTCTCTTTGAATCAATTTAGTAACCTATAATTTATATGAATATAAGTTAGGATTCATGTGTAACATGTTATAGTAGTCAGAATTCAAACAGATCATAGATAGGTGTCTGATGGGTCCTATGGTCTCATGCTGTGTCGACCATACCATATACTGTCAATACCCTACGGTAGCACTATATGCGACCACACTTGCAACCATACGCTTCCTGAATTCTTCCCGAATGGCTGTGGTCGATACTTGGGTCATCCTATGGTCAACCGTAGCTACGACCATATGAGTTTAATGTGCTTTCTTGCTTCCAATACGGACTTCTCCTCTTGGGTCATCAACGGGGTCTTTCCTAATGATCATTCTAAGGCTAACATTCTTAGTTTTACCGAGTTAATTACTCTAACTCATTCTCCATGATTCCCTTGAGGTTTGCTCAGAAAATCCCATAGATGAATCCTTATATTGGGTTTGGTATTACAATTTACATTAGAAAATCCTACTCCTGGTGTTCTAAGGCTATAGAGACAAGGTTCATACCTTATGGGTTGTAGAGAGTCTATAGAACTCTTTCTCCTAGCTTTCTTTTCTATCTTCCTAGTCTTTTCTTCTTCTCCTTCTCTTTCTTCTCTTCCTCTAAGGTTTGATAATGTTCCAAAAGAGTGAAAACAGATTGAGGAACATCCTTTATATAGAGAGAAACTCTTCATATAAAGTTCTCCAGAAAAAAGAAAGAGATCCCCCTTCTATTTGGAAAGTTTCCAAACTTGAAGTCTGATTTGGGGTCATATGGTTGGACGTATGGTCACAAAATCCATCGACCATACCCTTGAAAACATCAACCATACGGTTATTGGTCAGTGGTCTTTATTTCCTATCATATGGTCGACCATACCTACCCAGGTAGTCGACCATACACTTGGTTTTTAAGTGTTTTTAAGTTGATTCTCACACCTGATCTCGTGGTCCTTTTTCACACGATCGGTCCACTTGATCCAGCAATGATGGAAAGACCTGGCACGACATGGTTAGACTGGGTTAGTGGACTACGGGTCTTACAACTCCTCCCTTACATAAATTTCATCCTCGAAATTTGCACATACCTTCTAAGTCGAATAAATGAGGGTATTATGTCCTCAGAGCATTTTCTTCTTCCCATGTCACTTCTTCTACATCTTGGCTTCTCTAAATAACTTTAACATAATAGATGTTGCGGTTGCGAAGAAGTTGTACCTTCCGACTAATGATTTCAAAAGGTACCACTTCAAACGTCAAATCTTTCGTTAAATTCGATGGATCTGTTGTTAACACATGTGTTGGATCTTTGACGTACTTCTTCAGTTATGAGACATGGAATACATCATGTACACTGGACATCGATGGTGGTAGTGCTAACTGATATGCTATCTTTCCACGCCTTGTCAGAATCTCATAAGGTCCAATATATCTGGGACACAACTTTTCCTTTTATCCAAACCATTTTAGACCATGCATAGGAGATATTTTTAAAAATACCTTATCACCTATAGTAAATTCAAGATCTCTATGTCTATTGTCTACATACTGCTTCTGACGGTTCTGAGCTATTCGAACATTTTCCTTGATTATGTCGACTACTCGACAAGTATCTTCGACAAACTCTGATCCAATAATACTCCGTTCTCCAACCTCGTTATAAAATAAAGGAGTTCGACATTTCCTATCATATAATGCTTCATAGGGTGACATTTGTATTGTAGCTTGATAGTTGTTGTATAAGCGAACTCGATTAATGGTAACTTCTCATCCCATGATCCTTTGAAATCCATTACACAAGCTCAAAGCATATCTTTTAAAATTTGAATGGTGCACTCCGACTGTCCATCGTCTGAGGGTGAAATGTGGTACTAAATTTCAGCGTTGTACCCATACCTTTTGTAATCCTTTCCAAAATTTTGAAGTAAAGCGTTGGTCTCTGTCAGACACAATGCTTTCAGGTACACCACGTAATCTAACAATATTATCCACGTACAGCTTAGCTCGCCTCTCCAGGGTGTATTGAGGTCGTATAGCTATAAAATGAGCTATCTTAGTCAAATGATCTACAATCACCCAAACTACGTCAACCACTTTGGGAGTCAATGGTAACCCTGTGACGAAGTCCATAGTAAAGCAGTCCCGTTTCCATGCTGGTTCTGGTAGTGGTTGCAAGAAGCCTGCAGGTCTTTGCCTTTCAGCCTTTACCCATTGACAATTTAGGCATTGAGGTATATATTTAGCTACATCCGCTTTCATTCCCCTCCACTAATATAGTTTCTTCAAATCATGATGCATCTTTGTACCTCCAGGATGTACCAAATAAGCAGTAGTGTGGGCTTCCTTCATTAATCAGTGTATAATATCTAAGTTTTTATTTCAAGAACACATACTCTCCCTTTGTATTTTAGTACCTTTTTGAAGTCCAAGGTAAAATTAGGAGTAGACATACCCTTTTACAAATCTTTTTGCACTATCCTTAGATAAGGGTCTGATTAAATAGCTGCTTTCACTTCGTTTATTAGATCAGGTACAATCTTCAATGTAGCAAACATGTTTAAAAATCGATGAATAAACCCTATGTCGGTCGATCCACCTGGTTTATCAACCACAAACTGCTCATTGCCACAATTGAATACTCTTCTTGTGATGCACATTGTAGCATTTGTGTTAGCTTTTCCTGGGATTTTGTCATCGCTTTTCTGCTTAGCGCATTAGCAACTACATTAGCTTTCCGAGGATGATACTGGATATCGCAATCGTAATCCTTTAGCAACTCCAGTCATTCCCTTTGTCTCATGTTCAACTCTTTCTGATTGAAAAGATGAATGAGACTCTTTATGATCTGATTTAATATGGAATTTTTCTCCATACAAATAATGTCTCCATATCTTGACGGCATGTACCACCGTTGCTAATTCCACGTCATGAGTGGGGTAGTTCTTCTAGTGTGTCTTTAATTGTCTGGAAGCATATGTAATTACTTGTTCTCCTTGCATGAGAACACATCCTAAACCTAACCCAGATGCATCGGTGTACGAGATAAATGATTGTCCGGGGATTGAAATAGTGATGATAAGAGCTAATATTAGTCTTTTCTTCAACGTTTGGAAACACTTTTCACATTTGTCAGTCCAAACAAACTTTTTCCCTTTCTTAGTCAGACTGGTAAGAGGTACAACAATTTTAGAGTAATCTTCTAGAATCGTCGATAATACCCAGCTAAACATAAGAAAATTTTAATTTCTGTAACATTCTTAGGTGTTTCCCATTTCACAATAGCTTTAATCTTGCTAGGATCCACTTTAATTCCTTTAGCTGATACAACATGGCCTAAGAAAGTGACTTCATTTAGCCAAAATTCACACTTGGTAAATTTAACATAAAGTTTTTCTGTTCTTAGTCGCTGCAGAGTGGCTCTAAGATTTTATGATATGAGTTTCTTTGTCCTTAGAGTAGACTAGGATGTCATTAATAAATACAATGATCAATGTATCTAGCATATCGTAGAATACTCGATTTATGAGTTCCATAAAAGTTACGGGTGCATTAGTCAATTCAAAAGACATAACTAGAAATTTGTAATGTCCATATCTAGTTCTAAATGTTGTTTTTAGAATATCACTGTCACACCCCAATTCTGAACCAACCAGAATGGTGTGATGAACCGTCTATGAACCAATGGTTCAACTAGGATCTCGTATAGGCCGTGCCCATTTGATTAAACCAAATACAACCACAAGCATAATCAGAGTAAATAAACAATAGTAGAAGTTTTTAATATTAATGAACTGAGTATCTAACAATGATAATGTAATTAATTATCCAATTATCTCCAAATGACTCAAGACATAAAATAAAATGAAGTAATCAATTACATGTTCTAATAATCCAATAACTAAATCTAATCAAAACCACATGAGTTGCACTCGCACGACGAATCATGCGACTCTACCATAGCTTCCACATCCATCGCAGCAACATATCCGTATATTGGTGCATTCATATAATCTTCCACGGTAGGACCTGCATCATCAACTAAAAATATTCGACGTCGAAAGGGTGAGCACATATCATGGCTAAGTGAGCAAACAAAACAATGCAACAAATATATGCATGCATTCAATTCATATCTTTGGTCTGGTTTATAAGATTACAATATGCTATATAAAGAATTGGAGGCCCCTGTACCCCTATACACGAGTGTGTGAATCCACCCAATGGATCAAACACCATTGTCGTCCCACATGCACCCACCATGGAATAGAGATAGAGCTAAAGTGTATGAATTAAACACCGCATAACACTTCCCCTGATGTCCTACCCATACCAATACGTAAGCCCTTGCTGGAGAGGGCTTGCAAACTGGGCTCGCAACTAACCAATCCTAATGCCAAACAATGTATCCAAGGCCTCACCCCAGCATCTCTTAATACATCCATAGAGATAGAGCTAAGGCCCCCCGACAGAGTCAGAGACTACACGGTCCGAGACCACCTCCCCTGATGCCCTACGACGTAATAGTTCTGCTAAGGTAATGGTGATACGACGATGTTAGTGGGCAAGACTTGAGTAGAGATAGAGCAAGAGTTTGGTGATCAGGATGAACCACAATGTCACGTCCTCTCCCTGATGCTCCACTCTCATCAAGCACACTAACCACATGCATACATTTACATGCCTATTCCTAACATCATCATCATCATCATGTTATAAATAAACAGAATTAAATATACATGAGCAGTAATAGCATGAATATTAGATGACATGTGAAATGCACATTACAAACATACAAGCATAGAATCATTCATGGCATTGGACTCAATAAGTAAAACAGTTTATTATTAGCCAATTAGTTTAGGTCTTGTTCCCTCACCTTTGGTCGATGATTGTTCCTCGTCCAAGCTTTGCAAATCACTTTTAGACCACTTGGAAACCTAACAAATTTATAGATTTTAAATTAGAGTTTATTTCTATCAATTCAGACTTCCAAAAGCTAAGTGGTCGCAGGTGTGGTTGCACCTGTGGTCTCAATTTCTGCGACCACAGGGTGTGTGGTCGATATGTGTGGTCGCATATCACACGACCACACATGCGACCACACCTTCCCTGGAACTTTCCCGAGGGCGTGTGGTCGATCATATGTGTCTTGTGTGGTCGCATATCATGCGACCACACATGCAACCACACCCTCCCTGAAACTTTCCTGAGGGCGTGTGGTTGATCATATGTGCCTCGTGTGGTCCATCAAACTGCGACCACACGAGTGATGGTCGACTTTTCCACTCTCAAATCAATTCCTTCGTGTCTTGATTCTTTGGCTTATCATCATGATCCTTCCTATAATTGTTCTATGGCTTAAAATTCATATTTTTACATAATCCATCATCCTATTAGATTCCCTCCATGGATCTCTTAGAATTTATCCATGGTTTTATGATTGGGGTCTCACTTTGAATCACTATCTCCTTCATGTTCTATTCTAGGCATTCAACTGATATGGATAATGTTCCATACCTTAAACTTATTGAAGAATCAGAGTTTTCTCTGACTTTCCTTCTCTTAGTCTTCCTCTTCAATTATCCTTCTCTTCTTCATCTTCTTTTTCTCTCTCTTTCAGTTTGAGTTCTAAAAGAATGAAAGAGGCTAAGGGACGTCCTATATATAGAGGAAAACCCTCCATATAGAGTCCTACTTAGATTAGGAAAGAACCCCCTTCAGATTAGGAAGGTTTCCTAATCACGGAGTCAGTTTGACATCGTGTGGTCACACGTGGGGTCACAGAACCCGTCGACCCCACATCCAAAAAATACGACCACACGTCCCTGACTCTAATGGTCTCATTATTCTGAGGTGTGGTCAACCCCACATGTTTAGGTATGAGACCACACGCTCCTAATTAGATGATTTTAGGTTCAATTTCATACCTAGCCTTGTGGTTTCTTTACGCACTTGGTCTGCTTGGCCCTACCATGATAGGAAGACCTGATATAAGGTGGTAAGACCGGTTAGTACGATACGGGTCTTACAATCAACTTCCTTGATCTTCAACTGATGGTATCCTGACCAGAGATCAATATTGGAGAACACTTTGGCACTTTGTAACTGGTCGAATAAGTCATCGATCCGAGGTAACGTATACCTGTTCTTAATTATAATCTTGTTCAATTCCTGGTAATTTATACTAAGTTAAATGCTACCATCCTTCTTTTTCACGAACAACACTAGGGCTCCCCATGGTGATATACTAGGTCGAATGTAACCCTTGTCCAGCAACTCCTATAATTGTACATTTAGTTCTTTTAGTTCAGTAGGAACCATACGATAGAGTGCCTTAGATACTGGTGTGGCTCCGGGTATAAGGTCTATAACGAACTCTGTAGCTCAATCAGGTGGCAATCCTGGTAATTCTCAAGAAATACATCAGGAAATTCATGCACAACTTCAATATCTTCCATTCGTAGTGCTTCCTTGGTGAGATCGACCATGGACACTAGGTACCCAATTCCTCCTTTCTCGAGGCATTTTCTAGCCTTTAATGCAAAAAGAATGAGTTTTCGTTTATGGAGAAACTTAGTTCCTATAAAACTGGACTTTGCTCCTTCCTTATCCTTCTTGACCTTCATTGTCATTGACCTCCATAGGTGTTGGAGGTGGATTTGCACTCTGTCTCCTTCTGGTTAATCTATGCCTAGCCATTTAAATTCCTGGGTAAAGTAATATTAGAGAGGCTACACATGTGAGACAAGATAGAATGATAATATTTTGTTAGTCCCATAGTGGAAAGAGAGAGAAGAAAACAAAATTATGAGGCAATAGGTCTAACAGAGTCAAAAATAGACAACAGTCAATCGTATGGTCGATGTCATACGGTCGCATGTAACGTGACCATAGGTTCGACCATACAAACCCTGGCAACTTCCCGAGACCCTATGGTAGATCGTACTATCGATGGCATGGTCGACTGTTTTGGTCAAATTGTGCAACCGTATGATTCAAAAATCAGGTTTTAAACCTGTTTTCAAGATTTTTCCCTCTCATTCTCACTTTTCTTCCTACGGTCTCAACTCAGCTCGACACCGCTGGGTTGCTACGGTGTCAACCATATGAACTTGGTGATTCTCCATCGATCGACAACCTCCGTCCCATTCTTCAAGGTATGTTCTCTACTCTTTTCTCTTCTTTTCCATTTTTCTACTTAGGTTTTCGCTATGTATAGAGTTTTCTTTAAATTAATATCATTTTAACCATAAAAATTTGATTTTTATTGGTGGTCCTTGCTATTGGCTATCCAATGGATGAAAGCCCTCAAGAAAATTCGAGTTTCATCGGTTGGTTTGGTATAAATTTTGAAAATCTCAATTTTGACATAAAATTTGGGAAAAAACCCAAATTTCAAAATTTCTTCAATTCTACTTTGATTGGTGGTTATTTCTATTAATTAATCATTGTGGGATGGTTTGTGCCTCATGTAAGTCCTCTTGCCCAGGTGTTTGGGTGAAAAGTGAGGTTTTTTCCCATTTCATGTCATTATGCTACCCAAATTGCTATCTTTCTAACTTGTTTCTTATTCTTTTTTCTCACAATTATCATGGTTCACACCAAGGTTCCCCAAGTCCATGACCCTCGTCGCTTCAGGTCCATCGGAGCGGAGGTACAATATCCATGGTTTCATTGGAAAAAGGTAGAAGGATGTCGATGTGTTAATTTAGCCCATTTAGCCCTATTTGATGTGGAGAGGGCATTTGGTGATATGGGCTGGCTTCCTGTGATCCTATACGAGAGTTGCACCCACCCGGACTTGGTAAAGCAGTTCTACTACAACCTACAGGTAGACGGTGATCCATAGGATGTAGATAGGGGTAGAGAGCTTCGGATCACTAGTTGGGTAAAAGGGGTTCCTATCTCCTTCAACTGTCAGGAATTGACTGATCTCCTAGGCATTTTTAATGATGAGCCATTGGTCTACTGCACACCAAAGGAGCCCCAATTCCTAACCACTACTATGTGTGTAGAGGTATGTAGTTAGATTCTTCGTGATGACCGCTGGGAGATGAAGGAAGTCAACTTGCATCCTGAGCCACAGGTATATTGTAAGATCATCCAGCATAATCTGATTCCTCAGGCTGGACATTATGAGATGGTCTCCTAATTGACCCAATACCTACTGTACTGCATCTGCACTAGACAGCTTGTCTGTCTTCCATATATTATCATATGAACTATGCACAGAGCCACATTATCCGACTCGAGAGGTATCCTGCCCTATGGATGGTTGATCTCGACTTTGCTTTCTTTCCTATAGGTGGACTTGGAAGATGAGAGGATCTATGAAGACACCTTCTCAGCTGACCTTGATTGGGAGGCCATCTATAGGATGGGGATGAGAGAGGTATAGGTCAGTGATGATGAGAGGAATGCCATGAGACGTCCTCTCACTCATGGCAGCAACAACAGATGGAGAGGTGGCAGCAACATTAGCAGCAAAGGCAGACAAGAGTGATGATTAGGAGGATGATGATCAGATGTACATGGATGTAGATGCCATACCTCCTTCATTACCACAGCACTCTATAGGAGCCGACCCTTCTCAGGCTTCTCACTGAGCTGGTCTTTCACGTCCTCCATTATATGGCATGATGGCGTTACTGCATGAGATTCGAGAGGCCCAGGACATGACTGATAGGTGAGTGGCTAGTCTTGCTGAGAGTCTCCGGGTGACCCAGGCACAGGTAGCCTGGCTCACGAGAGTGTACGTTAAGGATCGTGATTAAGATCGAGAGGCACCTCCTCCTCCAACTCCCCCAGCTCCCTGATTGCTCCATTTATTTTCTCTTGTTTATACTCAGAGTAACTGTCTGGATTGTAGACTGTACTCTGATTCGGATATACATTTTTCTTACTTTCATTTTGGCATATGTATATATATAATTTATTTCTGATTTACATGTGTGCATTTTTCCTTTCTCAGTTTCTATCTCAAACAATAAGATGCTTATGGTGTGTTCTTATTACATGTTTTAGTTTTCCTAACTAAGTTTATTTCTCTTGTGGAAGTAGTTAGGTCAATGGGTAGAACCTGAGAGAGCTCTGATACCAAGATATTACACCCCAATTCTGGACTAACTAGAGTAGTGTGATGAACTGTCAATAAACCAATGGTTCAATCAGGATCTCGTATAGGTCATACCCACCATATCAAACTACACACACATTTTAGGATAATAATCAGAAATAATAAAAAAATATGTGAAAGTATTTATAAATAATGAAAAGTCTTCATAAATAATGAACTGAGTATTTAACAGTGATAAATAAATATTTAATTCAGTTATCTTCAAATAACTCAAGACATTAAATAAAATAATCAATTACATGTTTGGTAGACAAAATAACTAAACTAATTAAAGACACATTGATTGCACTCGCATGAAGGATCATGCACATCTTCTACAGCTTCTATGTTTATAGCCGCTATGTGTCCATACGATAGAGCATTCACGTAATCTTCCATAGCAGTACCTGCATCATCAATTAAAAATGTTCGACATCGAAAGGGTGAGCACACATCAGGGCTCTATGAACAAACAAAATAATGCGCAAACATATGCATGCATTCAATTCATATCTTAGGTCTGGTTTTTAAGTTTGCAATGTGCTATAGAAAGGTTTGGTGGCCCCCGTACCTCTATACACAAGTGTGAATCTGCCCAATGGATTAAACATCATTGCCATCCTACATGCATCCACCATGGAATAGAGATAGAGCTAAAATGTCTGGATCACACACCACCAACACTTCCCCTGATGCCTTACCCATATCAACACATAAGCCCCTATTGGCGAGGACTTACAAACTTGGCTCGTTACTAACCAATCCTAATGCCATTCAGTGTATCTAAGGCCTCACACCAGTATCCCTCAATATGTCCAGAGAGATAGAGCTAAGGCCCCCCGACAAAGTCAAAGACCACACAGTCCAGGACCACCTCCCATGATGCCCTACGATGTAATAGTTCTACTAAAGTAATGGCGATACGATGATGTCAGTGGGGAAGACTTGAGTAGAGATAGAGCTAGAGTCTGGTGACCAGGATGAACCATAATGTCACATCCTCCCCCTGATGCTCTATTCGCATCTAACATACTAACCACACACACACAATCACATGCCTATTCCTAGCATCATCATCATCATCATGTTATAAATAGACAGAAATAAATATGCATGAGCAGTAATAACAAGAATATTAGATGACATGTGAGATGCACATTACAAGCATACAATCATAGAATCAATCATGGCATTGGACTCAATAAAATAATTTATTATTATCTAATTAGTTTAGGTCTTGTTCCCTTACCTATTAACAATATTCGATCTCCTTCCAAGCCTTGTAACTCTCTTTGAATCAATTTAGTAACCTAAAAGTTATATGAATTTATGTTAGGATTCATGTGTAATATGTTACAGTAGTCGGAATTCAAACAAATCATAGATAGGTGTCTGATAGGTCCTATGGTCTCATGCTGTGTCAACCATACCACGTACTGTCAATACCCTATGGTTGCACTATAAGCGACCAGACTTGCGACCATTCGCTTTCTGGATTCTTCCCGAATGGCTGTGGTTGATACTTGGGTCATCCTATGGTCGACCATAGCTGCGACCATATGAGTTTATGTGATTTCTTGCTTCCAATATGGACTTCTCCTCTTGGGTCATCAATGGTGTTTCCTAATGATCATTCTAAGGCCAACATTCTTAGTTTTACTGAGTTAATTACTCTAACTATTCTCCATGATCCCCTTGAGGTTTGCTTAGAAAATTCCATAGATGAATCCTTATATTGGGTTTGGTATTACAATTTATGTTAGAAACTCATACTCTTGGTGTTCTAAGGCTATAGAGACAAGGTTCATACCTTACTGGTTGTAGAGAGCCAGTAGAACTCTTTCTCTCAGCCTTTTCCTCTATCTTCCTAGTCTTCTCTTCTTCTCCTTCTCTTCATTCTCTTCCTCTAGGGTTTGATAATGTTCCAAAAGAGTGAAAAAGGGTTGAGAAACATCCTTTATATAGAGAGAAACTCTCCATATAGAGTTCTCCAGAAAAAAGAAAGAGATCCCCCTTCTATTTGGAAAGTTTCCAAACTGGAAGTCTGATTTGGGGTCGTATGGTCAACGTATGATTGTAAAATCCATCGACCATATGCTTGAAAATATCAACTGTATGGTTATTGGTCAATGTCTTTATTTTCTATCATATGGTCGACCATACCTACCCCAGGGAGTCCACTATAAACTTGGTTTTAAGTGTTTTTAAGTCGATTCTCATACCTGGTCTCGTGGTCCTTCTTCACACGATCGGTACACTTGATCCAGCAATGATGGAAAGACCTAGCACAATACAGTTAGACCGGATTAGTGGAATGCAGGTCTTACAACCACATCAGGTGATGCCGCTATATCTTCAGAAGTCACTGCGTGCACCTTTCCTTGCTGCAACTGCTTCTTATGTTGAAGGCATGTCTTTGCATAGTGCTCCATTTGGTCACAGTTGAAGCACTTGATGTTTCTAGCTTTGCTACCTTATTGTGGTGCTGTAAATTTGGCAAACTTTGCTGATCCATTAGTGTTTTATGACCTGAAAGGTTTGAAGGTCTTTGAATTCCCTCCATTAGATGTGTCACCATTTAGCCTCTTCAGCCTCAGGTTCTAAGCAAAGAAATTTTTTTTGCTGGGCTCCATAACTTGAGCAATCTACACAGCCTCATTATAGATCTTCTTTTCTAGACCTAGCATGTATTCTCGAATACTTTCCCTCAGTCCCATAGTGAACCTTCGGGTCTTCGTGTCTTCTTCTTACATGCTGGTAGGAGCGAAGAAGAACAACTCCTCATAACGCTATTGGTAAGCATCAACCCTCATCTGTCCTTGCTTCAGACTCCGAAACTGCTTTTCCATCTGATCTCTGAAGCTTCTTGGAAAGTACTTCTTGAAGAAGACTTCTTTGAAAATAACCCAAGTCAATTAAGGGTGCTTGGTCAGTAGGTAAGTGCGAGTAGACCTAGACCAGTGATTCGCACCTTCCCTTAGCTTGAAAGTTATACATAGTACCTTCTCTTCTTCTATGATGGTCATCATCAAGAAGTTCTTCTCCATTTCATCAATCCACTGAGCTGGCCATAATGGATTCGACATCTTGCCTGAATGTTTGGGGCTTCAATTTTAGGAATCGTTCCACGAGTCTAAAGTGATCATTCTGCCCATATGCTCCATATATAGGTGGTTGATATTGGTAAACACCTTGATACCCGCCTTGATATACACCCGGGTTCTGTACTGGGGTGTACATTACTAGAACTTGATATGTTGTGGGCACAGTGTTACTGCCAATAGGTACTGTATTGGTCTAACCTGGAGGTGTTATTGCTGCATTGGCAGTTGGTGCAGTGATCCCAATTGCAGCTTGCATGGCTAATAACATCTGCTATGTGTCTTGCATCTGTCAAGCCAAATTAGTCACAACTGTGGCCAAGTTACTTGGTGGTCCAGGTAGGTTGTTTTAAGCGGCCTGGTTGTTTACCCCTTGAGCAGCTTCATTCTAATTCTCATTGTTCACTTCTTGGTCTACAGGGTTCTCATTCACGTTTTCTACCATACTTCCCCTTTAGTTTCCTCTACGACCAGCCATTTTAGACTAACAGCAGTTGGAGAGTCTGTGTAAACAACATGTGAGAGAATCATAGAATACATTGTAACTTACAGGGTTAGGTCCCACATGGTGCATAAAAATCCCAACAATATAGAGAAACATGGCATATACAGCAAAATAACTTTGTTCGATCGATCTTGGCCGGTCCCTTGGTTTGGTTTGACTTATTGGTTAGCCTACAAGACATGTTCGGACACTGAAATTTATTTGTTCGGTCGGATATCCAGTTAGCTAAGTAACCACGCCAATGACCCTTCTGGACAAACCCTGAGACACTCACTGAGAGGGTCTGGTCATCTGTCCAGTCGGCTGTCCGGTAGACTTTATAAGTCAAAAAGTCCTACCAGACAACCCAGAATCGCTTTAAATTCTGTGATTTTAAGTCACTTCCCACTTTTCTTCTTTGTGTTTTCTCTTACGTTAGGACTCAACTCGGCTCTGGTGAGTTGCTACAATGCCATCAGTCATTTTCAAAGGTTTCCCTCCCCAGCTTCACATGCGGCAACCTTTCAGAGGTAAGTGCATTGCACTTCTACTCTTCTGTTTGAAAATTTTATAGGTTTTTATTGCCTTTTTCTTGTTTTTCTCAAATTAAAAGTTTTCCAACCATAGGAAACTTATTTTCTTAGCTTAAAATTAATGTTGAGCTATCAACAGACAAAAGCCCTCAATTAATTTGAGTTTTCGTCGGTTGGTTTGAGAGTGATTCTAAAATTTCAAATTATGGCCTTAGAAATTGGGGATTTTTCCCAATTTTGAATTTTTTCCTTAATTTCACCCCATTAATGTTCAATTATTTGTTTGTTTGGCATGTTTGTTTTTTATTCTCATTGATGTAAGTCCTACTATCCATGTAATTGGGCAAAAGTGAGGCTTTTGACCTATTTATGCTGTTATGCTGTTGAAATTTCCAAATTTTGACTAATCTGTTATTTGTTTTGGTTTGATGCTTGTAGATTAAACATGTCTAGGCATCGAGCAATGATTAATAATGTTTATCTACCTAGTTCTCAGGGTCCACACCCACCCATGAGACTATTCGATGCGCTTTAATTTTGTTCAGTCGAGGTAGAGGCCCAATATCCCTGGTTTTAAAACAAATGCATCGAGGTGGGGTGCTTTGTGAACCAATAGGAGCTAGCCTGGTTCGATGTGGAGGCAGCATTCGATGCTATGGTTGGCTGCTAGTGACCTAGCACTAGGGGTCCACAGGTCCTGACCTGGTGAAGCAGTTTTACTACAACTTACAGTTGGAGGGCGATCTCGAGGACTTCGACAGGGGTAGGGAACTTCGGATCACCAACTGGGTGAAGGGTGTACAGATCTCCTTCGACACCCATTAGTTAGCTTCTTTTTAAATGTTTCCAATGCCAACAAGCTTGTCTACTGCGCACCCAAGAAGCGCAAGTTCATGACTAAGGACCTGCGTCTCAAGGTGAAATATCAGATCATGCAGCCTGGGCTTAGAGCTCTGAAGGCAATCAACTTGCATCACCTTCCCCATGTGTAATGCTACACTGTCCAATATAACATCATACCCCAGAGCGGCCATTATAACGAGGTATCTCAACTCCCTTAGTATGTCCTCTATTGCATCTGTACTAAGCAAGTTGTATGCTTACCCTACATTATGATTCACATTATGCATCAAGCAGCAATGCCTGGTTTGAAGGGAAACCTGCCCTATGGCCGTATGATCACCGCCAC
>JAMYWD010000711.1:0-25000 GCA_028583415.1 Protea cynaroides | reverse complement strand
TTTCAGAGGAATCTCTGAATTCAGCAAGTCTAAGGTATGAAAACATTCTCCATGAATTGTGTAAGACCTTAGAATAGTATATAAAGAGGGTAGGATCAAGGATAAACCCAAATCATCCATCCATGGGAAAATTCTAAGGGAATCCATGGAGGAAATCATTGTAAACAAAGTAAAGGAAGTAACTTGGAGTTTTAAGCCATAAAACAATCATAGAATGTGTGAGGACAATGGAAAATCGACGTGATCCTCCTCTGGATGGAAATGTGTATCCTGTATCGATGAAGATCGATTTTGTTCTGTTGGAGTCGCCACCTAGATTAAGGTCTAGGACCTCTAAAAATGTAGCCTCACCCTAAGGTAAGACTTCTATTGACTCGTGACCCAACGTATCGGTTCTTTGGTCCAAACCGCCCGATCAATATCGGCCTCCTAAACTTTCCTTATATTCTAATTTTGACTGTGCTTGGTCAACTGGATGACTAGGGTTCAATGGGGGATGTCCTAAACCAAGTTGCTAAATTATTCTAACTTAGGGTTCAGCCAAGCATGTTTTAAAGTAAATAAACAAGCAAATGTAATGTACAATATTATACAGTGAACCGGACCAAAGATGGTTCGGTCTTGGACTGAATCTGAGATGTGTAAGACATCTCAAACTGCCTACGTATTCCAATCCTGGAAATCAAGTCCAAAAACGTAGTTCGAAAATGGGTTGTGTGATTAAAGTTTATGGAAGTGATTTATGCATGTGTTCAATTAGATTTTTTTGTTCAAGTTGAAGTTTATACTGGATGTATGGTTGATGGGTGGCTTTGTACCGTATTTGGGATTCCCAAATTGCCTACGTATTCTAGGGAGTGCCCTAGAAATCAGGTACGACGTAGTTCGAAAGGGTTTTGAGAGTCGGATTTGGAATTTGTACCAAAATCCTTCCAATTTTGTCAATAGGATCTAGGGATGAGACCTAAATTCCTACCATTTTTATTTGGGATGTGTACCAAATTCTTTCTATTTTTGTTAATAGGATCTAGGGATGAGACCTAAATTCCTACCATTTTTATTTGGGATGTGTACCAAATTCTTTCTATTTTTGTCAATAGGATCTAGGGATGAGACCTAAATTCCTACCATTTTTATTTGGGATGTGTACCAAATTATTTCTATTTTTGTCAATAGGATCTAGGGATGAGACCTAAATTCCTACCATTTTTATTTGGGATGTGTACCAAATTCTTTCTATTTTTGTCAATAGGATCTAGGGATGAGACCTAAATTCCTACCATTTTTAATGTTTCCATTTTTAGGTTTCTAGGGTTTCCTATCCCTTTTCATTGTGATTTTCATTTTTTAGGGTTTCATACCCTAATTATTCTCTTTATTCTAGGGTTTATTTTGCCCTAATTATTCTTTCCATTTTTAGGGTTTCACTACCCTAATTGTTCAATTCTTTCCATCTTAGGGTGTATCTTGCCCTAGTTGTTGTACAATGTAAACAATCTAACAAAGCAATGTGAGCTTAAATATAGCAGTGTAAGCATCCAAATATAGCATGTTGGAAATATATTCAAATTTAGCAATACATCAATCAAAAATGGCAAGTGAGCATGTGAATCAATACAAACATGGTAAGTGTGCATCCAAACATGGCAGTAATATGTGAGCAAGTGTAGTAGACAAATATGGCAATAAGCATGTGTAGCATTCCAATTATGGCAATGTGATTATTCCAATTATGGCAATGTGATCATTCTAATTATGGCAGTGTGAATATTCCAATTATGGCAGTGTGACCATTCCAATTATAGTAGTGTATGCATACGAGCATCCGAACATAGCATAGCATCAAATATGGCATGTGAGAAACAACCAAAGCATATGAGAATCAATCAAAACATGATGGAACATGCAGCAAGATGACAGCTTTGTCGGGGCTGGACCAAAATGGGCACATAGGGCACTGTACTTACTCAAAAAATTCTTAAAAGATATCCCTGGAAAGAAGACTTAGAGGCCAACATTTTGTCTCAAGGAAGCTAATCCTAAAAGAGACCATAGGCAGGTCAGAAAATATTCCCCAAGTACAGGAAAATACACCGCCAGGTCTGTTCCAGATTTTTTGACCAGTTGCACCATAAATTCCAAATAAAATTCTATTCTTAATGAAAATAAAATACAGACATATATCTATGTAGATAACTGTCTGATATAAAATTTCATTAAGAAAAACAAGTTAAAACAGTATATTTTCTTTGTGAAAAATGACTCTTTTCAATCATGCAAATCAGCACATCATGACAGATCTGAAATCAAAGCACTATGCACTTAAAAATTGATATCAATTCAAAGAAAAATGGAAAAAATATGAAACCAATGCCATTTTTTAGAAGACTTTCATGTCTAAAAAGTTCATGTTAAGTGGATGTTCTGATTATGGCCATAAGGCCTTTGTCTAGAGACTTTTCGATGGAGGATTGCATTACATCCGAGAAAAATAGCAATGTCAAAGACAAATTTTTTTGATATATTTCCCCAATTCCAAAATAGAACGAAATTTTTAGGGTAGTCTTCTATCATATCAGAGAGACTCCCATAAAATATTGGGCTTCAAAATCTTAGAAAAAATACATATGATGTACGTTCTAAGTTAGAACCCTAAATCTGGAATTTTCAGATCAGAAAATCACTTTATGAAATTTATAAAAAACATCAAACATCATTGCATATCAATCAAAAATTCATCATTGAATAGCTTAGACAAATTAGCATTCATGAAAAATGTTAGACATAGGCATCCTAACATTAACAAGCATGTAATAGAGCATTCATGATTGAGATTTCATGAAAATTAGCATTTTTCAAGCAAAATTGGCATTCGGGCATTATAACGACCTCTAAATTTGTTTAGAGTACTAACCTTGGGCTCAAATCGAGCGAAACCGTTGATGAAGGGTGATTGGGGGGTTGTATCAATCCCCTTTGAATGTGAATCCTCCTTTTTCTCTCTTACGCTTCTTTCTCTCTTCTCTTTCTCTCTTTTCTTCTTCTCTTTTCTTTCTTTTCTCTTTTCTCTCTCTTTCTTTCTTGTTTTCTCTCTCTCACTCACGTTTCTCTCTCTCACCCACGTTTCCCTCTCTCTGCTCTCGTTTCCCTCTCTCTCTGGTATGGAAAAGGATCCCTCCTCTCTCCTATTTATAATTTTTCACTCATTTTCTAGAAGATCCTTCTTTCCTTTTCTTCTTTTTTCTAGAAAATCTTTTTTTCTCTCCATTTTTCTTCTTTCCTTTCTTTTCTTCCTCTCTCACGTTTTTTCTTCTTCCTTTCTTTCCTTTTTCTCATTCTTCTTCTAGAAAACCCCCTTCTCTTTCACGTCTCCCTCTCTCTTCTTTCCTTTTCTTCTTCATTCTTTTAGATTTCATCTCAACCCTAAAGCCTCCTTCTCTTTCACGTCTCTCTCTCTCCCTCTTTCCTTTTTCTTCTCCAAGATCTTTTAGATTTCATCTCAACCCTAAAGCCTCCTTCTCTTTCACGTCTCCTCTCTCTCCTCTTTCCTTTTTCTTCTCCAAGATCTTTTAGATTTTATCTCTTATATATAATAATATATATTATATACACATATATTAATAACATACATATATGTATAGTATACAATATATATAATATATAAATACTATGCACATGGATGAATTGGTTCGAAACGGGTTGAGGCCGACTTAGGTTGGCCGAGTTAAACCGATATGGGTTGAGCTAGGTTGGACCAAAATTGGCTTGAACGAGTTGGTTGGATTAATTGGAATTAATCGGGTTTTCTCTCCTTGTCATTTCATGGGTCATTTCATTTGTCATTCCATGCGATGGCCTCTATTCCAAATTTTTTGCGTTCATTTTGTAGAACATTAAAAATGAGGAATATATGAAGCTGGAATCACTGAATCCGATGTAGAACGGAAAAGATATGCGACTTTGAATTTCGACGATAATTTTGCATGCAAGCTTGCATGGGACCCAGTGACTTCCACCGGATTTTTTACGTCCACTTTGTAGAACATAATGAATGAAGAATAATGGTCTTGGAATCATCTGAATCCGATGTCGGATGATCAAGATATGATGATTTGAAATTCAAACAATCCAACTTAGGATAATTTGCATAAAGGCCCCTAGGATTATTTATAATAATTTCATAAACCTCCCTCATATGTATCATCTGACTAAAATGGTCATATCTTCCTCATTTGATATCAAAATTGAGCAATTCTTGTCTCATTTCGAAGATAATTCTATGACCTACGCATCCATGCAAAATTATAACCCATGACCTTCTTTGTGGACCCATTGAAAACTTCCTCAAATTCATAGACCCATTGAAAACTTCCTCAAATTCACAGTCAAGAATCCAAACTTTCGACCACCTTTCTTCTTTTTGTTGTCCACACACCAGTAGGACTTTGTTTAGCTGGGATGGAAAAAATGGGGTGCTTACAGAATGGACCATGAAAGTAAGCCAAAGGATCCAAACATGAAAGAGTGGACTGTAGGATGAAAAGTCGACTCAGATTACATATGGTCACACTTAGGGTCGACTAGTAACCGACCCTATCAGACCACAGGATCGACCCCAAGCTCTCGGGAAGTCCAAGGAAGCTATGGTCGCACCTAGGGTCGATGGATAACCGACCCTATGATCGACCCTATACCCTGGGGTCTCAGATACTTGCGACCCATCCTGCGAACCTAGCTTTACAACAAGCTTAAAACTGTCAGAATAAATTCTAATTAAAGTCTATCGACTTGTTAGGTTTTCCTATTGATATAAAGGTGATTCTTAAAGCTTGAAAGAGGATCTACACTCAAGCAAAGGTGAGGGAACAAGACCTACACTAATTGGCTAATAATAAGCCATTTTTGTTTATTGAGTCCAATTCCATATATGATTCTATGATTGAATGATTGTAATGTGCATATCACATGTCATCTACTATTCCTGTTATTACTGTTCATGCATATTTAATTCCATTTATTTATAACATGATGATGATGATGATGCTAGGAATAGGCATGTGAATGTTTGTGTGTGGTTAGTGTACTTGATGCGAGTGGGGCATCAGGGGAAGTGTGATGCAGTGCGGTCCTAAGCACTTTAGCCCTATCTCTACTCAAGTCTTGTCCACTGACAACGTCATAACGCCATTACCTTAGCAGAACTATTACATTGTAGGGCATCAGAGGAGGTGGCCTCAGACCGTGTAGTCTTTGACTCTGTCGGGGGGCCTTAGCTCTATCTCTATGGACGTATTGAGGGATGCTGGGGTGAGGCCTTAGATACACTGTTTGATATTAGGTTTGGTTAGTTACGAGCCCAGTTTGCAAGCCCTTGCCAATAGAGGCTTACGTATTGGTATGGGTAGAGCATCATGGGAAGTATGATGCCGTGTGGTTCTAAGCACTTTAGCTCTATCTCTATCCCTTGGTAGGTGCATGTGGGGGCGGCAATGGTGTTTGATCCATTGAGCGGTTCCACACACTCGTGTATAGAGGTGCGGCGGCCTCCAAACCTTTCTATAGCACATTACAAACATATATACCAGACCACAGATATGAATTGAATGAATGCATATGTTTGTTGAATTGTTTTGTTTGCTCATTGAGCCGTGATGTGTGCTCACCCTTTTCGAATTCGAATATTTTTAGTTGATGATGCAGGTACGACTGTGGAAGATTATATGAATGCTCCCGCATACAAGCACATTGCTGCAATGGATGCTAAAGATATAGTAGAGACGCATGACTCATCATGCGAGTGAAACTCTTGCGTTTTTTATTAGATTTTTATTTGGACCATTAAGGAAATGTAATTTGATATTTTATTTACTTATGTCTCGGTTGATACAACATAATTGAACATTTTATTTATGATTATCACAGTTAGATTTTTAGTTCATTTAATATTAAGACTTCTGCTATTGTGTATTTATTCTGATTATGGTTATGGATGTGTATGGTTTAAGAAAACAGACACAGCCTATTTGAGATCCTGGTTGAATCGTTGGCTTATTGGCGGTTCATCACACCGTTCTGAATAGTGCAGAATTGGGGTGTGACAAGTCTAACCCAAAAATAATAAATGTGTGGGTAGGGTCGCATTCCTAGATAGGTAGGGTCGATCCCACCTCAACAGAAGTCCAATCCATGACTTTTTAGTCGTAAGGTCGGATGACTAAGGAGTGTAGGGTCGACGGATTCTGTGACTCTACGTCCGACCCTACGATGGCAGACAAAAATCAAAAATTAGGAAACTTTCTTAATTCTAAGGGGATCTTTCCTTAACTCATTGGGACTTATTATGGAGGATTTTCCTCTATAAATATGATGTCCCTTAGCCTCTTTCACTTTTTTACAACCCTGCTCAATCAAAGGTGAGGGAACAAGACCTAAACTAATTGGCTAATAATAAACTATTTTCGTTTATTGAGTCCAATACCATGTATGATTCTTTGATTGTATGATTGTAATGTGCATATCACATGTCATCCACTATTTCTGTTATTACTGTTCATGCATATTTAATTTTGTTTATTATAACATGATGATGATGATGATGCTAGGAATAGGCATGTAAATGTATGTGTGTGGTTAGTGTATTTGATGCGAATCGAGCATCAGGGGGAGGACGTGACACTGTGGTTCATCCTGGTCACCTGACTCTAGCTCTATCTCTACTCAAGTCTTGTCCGCTAGCATCGTCGTATCACCATTACCTAGTCTCTGACTCTGTCGGGGGGCCTTAGCTCTATCTCTATGGACGTATTGAGGGATGCTGGGGTGAGGCCTTGGATACACTGTTTGATATTAGGATTGATTAGTTGCGTGCCCAGTTTGCAAGCTCTCGCCAACAGGGGCTTACATGTTGGTATGGGTAGAGCATCAGGGGAAGTGTGATGCAGTGCGGTCCTAAGCACTTTAGCTCTATCTCTATTCCATAGTAGGTGTATGTGGGGGTGGCAATGGTGTTTGATCCATTGGGTGGTTCCACACATTCGTGTATAGAGGTGCGGCGGCCACCTATCCTTTCTATAACACATTGCAAACTTATGAACCAGACCAAAGATATGAATTGAATGCATGCATATGTTTGTTGCATTGTTTTGTTTGCTCACTGATCCGTGATGTGTGCACACCCTTTCGACGTCGAATATTTTTAGTTGATGATCCAGGTACCACAGTAGAAGATTATATAAATGCTTCGATGTATGGACATGCGGTGGCGATGGATGCAGAAGTTATGATGGAGTCGCATGATTCGTCATGCGAGTGCAACTCTTGTGTTTTCGATTAGATTTGGTTTAAATTATATAGACAATGTAATTGATTTAATTATTTTAATTTATGTCTTAGTCCTTGTGGAGATAATTGGATAATTTATTTACTCTATCACAGTTAGATTCTCAGTTCATTTAATATATAAGACTTTTGCTATTGTTTATTTACTCTGATTATGGTTGTAGATGTGTATGGTTTAAGCAAACGGACATAGCCTATTCGAGATCCTGGTTGAACCGTTGGTTTATTAGCGATTCATCACACCATTCTGAATAGTGTGGAATTGGGGTGTGACAACTTGGTATCAGAGCTCTCAGGCCCTGTCTATTAAACCAGTATATTTCTACAAAAGTTCGTGAAGTGAGTTAGGATAAAATTTAAAAGCTTTAATAGGAACACACTGTAAGCACCTGTGTTGTTTGAGACAAAATTATGAAAGTGAATAATGCATATATAAAAAGGAGAAACAAATTTTATATACATCAAATAAAAAGCTCGTTTATACATATCCAAAGCAGAGTACAGTCCACAACCCGGACAGCCTCACGATCTCTGTCATAGTCCTCAGCATACACTCTAGTCAACCAGGCTACCTGAGTCTGGGTCGTTTGGAGACTAGCTATCAACTAGGCCATCCGCTGATCAGACGCACGCTGAGCATCTAGAAGCTTGCCCATTCTCCTATCTATCGTGTGCTGAGCATCTAGAAGCTCTCCCACTCTCAAGTCTGTCACGCGCTGAGCCTCTCTGATCTCGCGCAGTTATCCCATCATATTATCAGATGGTGGGTGTGAAGGACCAGCCATGTGTGAAGGAGCCCAAGATGGATCAACTCCAGTAGAATGTGGAGGTGATGGAGGAGGTATAGCGTCTACATCCATATACATGCGCTCCTCATCCTCAGCATCACCCCCATGGACCCCTGCTCCGGCTGCTGCTGCTGCTGCAACCTCAGCATCTGCTATCTCTACCCGAGTACGAGGACGCACCAGAGCATTTCTCTCATCATCACTGACCTGAGCATCCCGCATACTCATCCTACAGATGGCCTCCCAGTCTAGAACCGATGAGAAGGTCTTCTCCTATATCCTCTCATTTACTAAATCAATGCCTAGGCAAGTGAGCAGTGTAGTGATCAGACGTCCGTAGGGCAGGTTGCCTAGCTGACCAGGCAGCGTAGCATGGATCATTGTCCTCATGATAATGTAAGGTAGGCAGACAGGCTGCCTAGTGCAAATGCAGTAGAGGACATACTGGGTCAACTGGGAGATTCTCTCATAGTGTCCACTCTGGGGTATCAGGTTGTGTTGGATGATCTTGCAGTACACCCAAGGCTCTGGACGTAGGTTGATTGCTTTCATCTCCTAGAGATCATTTCTAATAAGCTGACTGTCAATCTCAGCATGCATCTCCAAGGATAGGAACTGGGGCTCCCTGGGAGCACAGTACACCAAAGGGCCATCATTTGATATGCCCAAAAGATCAGTCAACTGCTGGCAGTCAAATGAAACCTCTACCCCTTTGATGTAGCTCGTGATCCTGAGCTCCCTACCTCTCTCTGTGTCAATGCAATCCCCCACTACCTGGAGATTACAATAGAACTGTCTCACCAAATCCGGACGGGTACAAGCGTCATAGGTGATCACAGGGAGCCAGCCCATGTCACCAAATGCCCCCTCCATGTTGAACAAGGCTAGACTAGCCAAGTTCACACAACGACCCCCCTCTACTTTCTTATGCTCATAGCGAGCATACTGAGCTTCGGCCTCGTTGGAGCGAAAAAAAATTGGGTCATGAGCCCTAGGCACCTTGGTACGAGCCATATTATCTGTCAAAACAAAGGAAAACAAATAATAGATCAGTAATGGTGAAAAACCCAAAAATTTTGGCATTATAACGGCATAAATTGGTCAAAAGCCTCACTTTTCACCCAAACACTTGGGCAGGAGGACTTACATAGGTTCTAAACCATCCTGCAAGGCTCATACAGTTGGAAATTTAATCTAGAAAGATCGAATTTGAAGAAATTTCAATAAATTCAAAAAATCTCAAAAATTATGTCAAAAATGGAAAATTTCAAGTTTCTCGATAACCAACCGATGAAACTCGAATATTTTTTAGGGCTTTCGTCCATTGGGTGACCAATAGCAAAAGTCCCCAATAAAAATTAAATTTTTACGGTTAGAAAAAGTTTAATTTGAAGAAAACGATGTAAATGGACAAAAACCTAGTTTAGAAAGCTTAAAAATGTGGAAACAGTAGAGAGCATACCTTTAGAGAAGGAGCAGAAGTCGCAAACGGAAGGAAAGATCACCAAACACTAGGGGTTGATACTGTAGCAACTCAGGGAAATGGGTTGAGTTGGAAGAAAGGAGAAAGAATGGGAAATGAATCCAAAATCGGGTTTAAAAACCTGATTCTGGATCGTAGGGTCGCAGAATTCGACCAAAATGTGCGACCCTACGTCAGACCCTACCATCGACCCTAGGCTCTCGGTGATCTAACAGAGAACCATGGGTCGGACCTAGGGTCGGACATATACCGACCCTACGATCGACCCTAGGCTCTCGGTAAGCTGACAGGGTTTCTTAGGGTCGCATACCCTAGGGTCGCATAAGGACCGACCCTACCATCGACCCTACGATGGAAAATACAGTATTTTGTCAGAATAATCTGAAAATTTTAAAATTTATATTGATTAGATGGATTTTTACTTGAGAACAACTTATGTTGATTGCCTCTGTCACACCCCAATTCTGCACTATTCAGAATGATGTGACGAACCGCTAATAAACCAACGGTTCAACCAGGATCTCAAATAGGCTATCCCCGCGTTATCTAAACTTACACACATCCGTAATCATAATCAGAGTAAATACACAATAGCGGAAGTCTTATAATAAGAAAAACTGAGAATCTATGTGATATTAAAATTTAAATAACAACTTATTCGGTTTCAACTGAGACATAAATATTTAAATACCAAATACATGTCTTAATAAATCCAAATAAAGAAATCTATAAAATATCTAATCAAATACACACGAGTTGCACTCGCAAGAGGAGTCGTGTGTATCCACTTCAGCTCCAGCTTCCATTGCTGTAAGACCCGTGTCAATCTAACCCGGTCTTACCACCTTGAACCAGGTTTACCCATCATGGTCGAGTCAAATGGACCAAGGGCGTGAAGGAGATCGAGATCCCAGGTATCAAATCAACCCAAAAACACTTAAATTAGGGGAAGGGTCGCATACCCAGCTAAGCAGGGTCGGACCTCCCAAAACAGAAAGTCAGACCCTCGGTTTTGGAGGGAGGGTCGGACAGCTTAAGACCCTAGGGTCGACGGGATCATCGACCCTCCCATCGACCCTCGATTTCTGCCGAATATAGAAATTAGGAAATTTCTATATTTTTCGATTGGGATTCTTTCCAAATCCCAATGGGACTTATTTAGGATGTTCCTAGTCTATTTAAGGGACGTCGCTAAGCCACTTTCACTCCTTTCACAACCCTAATTGAATTGAGAGAAAGAGAGGAGAAGAAAAGAGGAAGTAGAGAGGCAAGCAAGAGAGCTTAGCAAAAAGGAGAAGAATTGCAGAGAAAGATTAATCTTCTCAGGTATGGATACTAATTCCATAAGTTTCTACAGACCTTAGGATAGTTATTGGAGAGAGAGTGATCTCGGAGAAACCCAAACCATCCATCCATGGTTAGGTTTTCATGGAAAACCCTAAGAGAATGCATGAAAGCCATCTAGGAGGATGATTCATGGTTTCAGACCATGGAATGAATGTTTAATGGAATGTAGAAGCAAACCATAGGACCCCAAACACGAAGAATGGATTAAAAAGTGGAAATTAGACCAGAGTGCACCGAGGGTCGCACCCAGGGTCGATAGGCCATCCGACCCTAGGTATTCCTGACCATCGACCCTCAGCATTCGGGAAGTCCAGAAAGAGGGGAGGGTCGATAGACCCATCGACCCTAGCATCGACCCTAGTATCGACCCTCAGTTGACATAATGGTTTTTAAATTCAGAATTTATTCTAATTAAATTCTATCGATTTTGTTAGGTCTTCTAGCAATATAATAACATTGTAAAGGTGATTTTAAAGCTTGGAAAAGTATCTTATAGCAAGCTAAGGTGAGGAACCTTAACCCCAAACTAAATTGGTTAATAATAAACTGTTTTCTATTTCTTGAGTCCTATGCTATGTTTGATTCTATGCGAATATGTTTGTAATGTGCATACAACATGCCATCCAATATTTCTATTACTTGTTCATGCATATTTACTTTATTGTTTATAACATGATGATGATGATGATGATAGGAATAGGCATGTGCTTGTATGTGTGTGGTTGATGTGCTTGATGCGAGCGAGTATCAGGGGAGGTGTGATGAGAACGTCAATAAACGTTAACCTTTGGCGGGTCTCAGCACTTTAGCTCTATCTCTAACTCAAGTCTTGTGCATTGACATCGTCGTATCGCCATTACTTTAGCAGAACTATTATGTCGTAGAGAATCGGGGAGGTGGTCTCGGTCCTTGTAGTCTCTGACTCTACCGGGGGCCTTAGCTCTATCTCTATGGGCATTCTGAGGGATGCTGGGGTGAGGCCTTGGATACACTGTTTGGCATTAGGATTGGTTAGTTGCGAGCCCAGTTTGCAGCCCTCGCTAACAGGGGCTTACGTGTTGGTATGGCACTATATAGCAATAAACGTAACCTTTGTTATATAATGTTCATGGTTGGGTGCATGTGAGTTGACGATAAACGTGATCTTCGGGTAACGTCACACACTCGTGTATGGAGGCGGAGTCAATAAACGCGACCTTTGGCTACCTAAACCTTTCTATTGCATACTGCAAACTTTAAACCGGACCAAAGATATAAATTGACTTTTTGCATGCATATGTATTGTTGCATTATTTTGGCTACTCACTGAGCCGTGATGTGTGCTCACCCCTCGACGTCGAATATTTTTAGTTGATGATGCAGGCTATACGGTTGAAGACTACATGGGTGCGTCTGCGTACGGGAAACGTGGCAGCTATGGAAGCTGGAGCTGAAGATGATACACACGACTCCTCTTGCGAGTGCAACTCGTGTGTATTTGATTAGATATTTTTATAAGTTTCTTTTATTGAATTTAATAAAGACTTGTATTTGATATTTAAATATTTATGTCTCAGTTGGAAACAGAATAATTTGCTATTAAGTTATTGATATCATCTTAGTTCTCAGTTCATTTATTTATAAGATTTCCGCTATTGTGTATTTACTCTGATTATGATTACGGATGTGTGTAAGTTTGGATAACGCGGGGATAGCCTATTTGAGATCCTGGTTGAACCGTTGGTTATTTAGCGGTTCATCACATCATTCTGAATAGACCAGAATTGGGGTGTGACAACTTGGTATCAGAGATTCTCAGGCCTTGCCCGCCAAACTGACACCCATTCAAGACCATTGTGAACTGAGATAGGATAAATTAAAAGCTTTAATACAAACACATTGTAAGCACCAGTGATGATTGAGACCAAATTTAAAAAGAGAATAATGCATCTATTAAAGGGAAAACAAGTTACATACAATGAGTGAGAGAAACAAAATGTATATACATAACTAAAGCAGAGTACAGTCCACAACCCGGACAGTTACTCTATAGTACAAGGGAAAAATAAAAGTACAATCAAGAAGCTGGAGGCGAAGGAGGAGGCGGGGCCTCACGATCTCGGTCATAGTCCTCAGCATAGACTCTAGTCAACCAGGCTATCTGAGTCTGGGTCGTCTGTAGACTAGCTGTGAGACCGGCTATCCTCGATCAGTCGCCGCACGCTGCACCTCTAGGAGCTCTCCCATCCGCGCGTCTGATGCGTGCTGAGCAGCCAACAGCTCATCCATCCTCAGATCAGATCTGCGCTGAGCATCCCTGATCTCCTGTAGCATCTCCATCATGGCTGAAGGTGGAAGTGAAGGATCAGCCGAATGGGAAGTACCAGCCTCAGGAGCAGGAGCCGCCGCATAAGAAGTACCAACTCCAGCCGCATGTGTAGGTGAAGGCGGTGGTATCGAGTCGACGTCCATATACATACGATCGTCATCGTCGACCGGATCCGCACGAGCTCTAGCAGCAGCAGCAGCCTCAGCATCAGCCATCTCGACCCGAGTGTGAGGGCGCACCATCGCGTTCCTCTCCTCATCACTAACCTCAGCATCTCGCAGCCCCATCTTGCAGATAGCCTCCCAATCTAGAGGCGACGAGAAGGTCTTCTCCTGGATCTTCTCATCTACCAGATCCACCCCCAGACGGGTCAGTAGGACTGTAATCATGCGTCCATAGGGTAGATTACCCCTATGCCCGGCCAATGTAGCACTAATCATAGTCCGCATGATGATGTATGGAAGGCAGACGGGCTGGCGAGTGCAGATGCTATAGATCAAGAACTGTGTCAGCTGAGAGACCCTCTCATAGTGCCCACTCTGCGGGATCAGATTATGCTGGATAATCTTACAGAAGACCCGTGGAGCTGGACGCAGATAACAAGCTCTCATCTGCCAACGATCAGGACGGAGCAACTGGTTGTCGATCTCTGCTCTCATCTCCATCTCAACAAACTGTGGCTCTCCCGGCGCACAGTACACCATGGGGCCATCATAGGGAATGCCCAACAGATCGGCCAGCTGCCGATAATCAAAGGAAAAGTGCACCCCCTTGACGTAACTGGTTATGCGCAACTCCTGACCATGCTCAACGTCATTGTAATTCCCCACCACCTGGAGATTACAATAGAACTGGCGCACCAAATCTGGACATGTGCACGCGTCGTATGTGATGACAGGGAGCCACCCCATATCACCAAATGCTCCCTCTACATTGAACAAGGCTAGTTCCGCCAAGTTCACCATGCGACCCCCTTCAACCTTCTTACGGGCATAGTCAGCATACTGTGCCTCAGCTTCATTCGAACGGAAGCGGAGTGGATCACGCACTCTGGGTACCTTGGTACGAGCCATAGTATCTGCAAAATAAGAAAGAGAAAGGAAACAAGGAAATAGGATAAAAATCCAAAATTTGATGTAATAACGACGTAAGTTGACCATAAAGCCCCATCTCTCACCATTCAAGTGGGCATGAGAACTTACGTAGGTTAAAACATATCCTACAACCCACATACAATAGGAAATTTTAACTGACGAAGCTCAATTTGAAGAAATTCAAGAAAAATCGAAAATGTCGACAAATTAGGGCAAAAAGAGAAAACTTTAAGTTTCTCGATAACCAACCGATGAAACTCAAAAATTTTTGAGGGCTTTCGTTCCTCGAGACACCAATAACAAAAGCCCCCAATAAAAATCAAATTTTTACGGTTGGAAAAAGTTTAATTTGAAAAATACAAGTTAAATGGACAAAAACCTAGAAAAGAAAACCTAAAAACAGGTAAAAATGAGAGAACATACCTGTACGGATGACGTGGACGTCGAAACCCGGAGTCAAATCGATCGAAAACGGTAGAGTAGCACTGTAGCAACTCAGAGTGGAGAGGCGAGTCGAAACGGGAGGGAAATAATAAGAAATGACCCAGAATCGGATCTTAAAAATCTGATTTTTGGTCCGAGGGTCGGACAATTCGACTGGATCCATCGACCCTCGAATCGACCCTCCCATCGACCCTCGGCTCTCGGGAACCTGACAGAAAACTAAGGGTCGGAACTAAGGGTCGGACACCCATCGACCCTCGCATCGACCCTCAGCTCTCGGTAATCTGTCAGGAAACTAAGGGTCGGACACCGAGGGTCGGATACCCATCGACCCTCGCATCGACCCTCAGCTCTCGGGAAGAACAGGTCATTCCCAGGGTCGGATACCAAGGGTCGGACACACCATCGACCCTCACCATCGACCCTGCATAGAAAAGCCAGTATTTTTTTTATAAAATGAGCTGGAATTGGAATCGATTATTGGTTAGCGTGCCTACATGAATTATAAATGACTTCTCACCTATTTTGATGATTTTCAGGCACCACCAGCCACAGAAAAGAATTATGTCCGGACGTAGAGTGACCCGACAGACCCGAAACACAGTCCCACCACCACCACCCGTGGAGGAGACTAGTCAAGAGAATAACCATGCGCCGGGAAATCCAGAACCGGTAAACCCTACAAATTTGCCACCTCCACCACCCGAGCTAGCAACAGTGGTGATGAATCTGGCATAGCAGCTGCAGCAGATGCAACACGCGCAGGCTCAGATGCAGGTTGCCATGGGAATAATGTTTCAAGCCACTCAGGCTGCACCCATGCACACAGGACAAGCCAGTGCAGCACCGGTGGGTAACCACCCAGCTCCTCAGACACCTCAGCAACCGGCTGCACAGATTCCAGTGCAGGTTCCAGAAGCAGCTCAAGGGAATTACCAGTATCCACCCCATATGTTTGAGGCGAACCCCCAGAATCAGCTGGACCACTCCCGACTAGTGGAGAGATTTTTGAAGATGAAACCCAGAGAATTCAACGGCAAGCCGTCTGATCCATTGTGGCCAGCACACTGGATAGACGAAATGGAGAGAAACTTCCTCATGATGACTATTACGGAGGAAGAGAAAGTACTATGCGCCACCTTCATGCTCAAGGGCGACGCACACCATTGGTGGAAATCCACGAAGACCTATCTACTGACCAAGCACGCCCTACTGACATGGGCTATATATAAAGAAGCCTTCTTTGAGAAATATTTTCCACGGAGCTTCAGAGATACGATGGAGAAGGAGTTCCTGAGTCTTTATCAGGGACAGATGTCAGTGGATGCGTACCAACAACGTTATGAAGAGCTGTTTTTCTTCGCACCACTGAGTATGCAAGAAGAATAAACTAAAACCCGTAGGTTTGTTACGGGACTAAGAGGAAGCATCAGAGAACACGTTCTGGGCTTAGAAAAGAGAATTTATAATGAAGCTGTCCAGATTGCTCGAGTTATAGAATCGAGCCAGAAGGAGAGTTATTTTACTCAGAACAAAGGCATCAAAAGGCCAGCCGGAAACTCCTACAACGGAGGCAATAACAGGACGTATAAGCCTTTCCGTCCTCAGAATATTACTGCTGCAACCAAGACTACTCCAGCAGCTCAACCTCAGCCAAAGCCAAATTCTGAAGTCCTGAAGTGTTTTAACTGCAATCAACGGGGACATATGGCAAGGGAGTGCCCAAAGTCCAAGAAACAATTCCATCAGGGACGTGTATATGCTGTTACATCCGAGGATGCGGCCGCATCACCCGATGTGGTCACAGTATGACTGAAACTTTTAAAGTTAAAATTACATTGAATGAGCATGTAGACTAAGTAAAGATAAATCACAGGTATTGTACCTATAAATGGCGTACCTGCCAGAGTACTCTTCGATTCCAGAGCTACTCATTCATTTATATCTGTGTCATTTGGAAAGAAGATAAACTTACCCATCAAGACATTAGACTACAAATTACTTGTACGGTCACCGATGGGGTTAGAAGTGGAACTAGAGAAAGGTTATGGACCATGTCCAGTTCTCATTGGGGAACAGATTTTAGATGCAACATTGATACGACTTGAGATGGCAGACTTCGATGTCATCTTAGGAATGGATTGGTTAGCTCGGCATTCTGCAAATCTGTTATGCGCCGAGAAGAAGCTAACATTCAAAGACAAGGAAGGGGCAGAGTTCAGTTTCTCGGGAACCAAACTTCCCCGGAGACGCAAGCTCATACTTTCAGCAGTAAAGGCTAAGAAGTGCCTTGAGAAGGGAGCAGTCGGGTATCTAGTATCAGTGGTCGACCTAACCAAGGAAGCACCACGAATGGAAGACATTGACGTCGTGCGGGATTACCCTGACGTATTTCGGAGGAACTACCCGGATTACCACCCGACCGTGCCACAGAGTTTGTAATAGACCTGATACCTGGAGCCGCACCAGTATCAAAAGCACCTTATAGAATGGCTCCTACTGAACTGAAGGAATTAAAAGTGCAATTACAAGAACTGCTGGACAAGGGTTATATTCGACCCAGTATATCTCCATGGGGGGCACCGGTACTGTTCGTGAAAAAGAAGGATGGTAGCGTTCGATTATGTATCGACTATCGGGAGTTGAACAAACTGACAATCAAGAATCGATATCCACTACCCAGGATCGATGACTTGTTCGATCAGTTACAAGGAGCAAAAGTATTTTCTAAGATCGACCTTCGATCGGGTTACCATCAGTTGAAGATTAAAGAAGGAGATATTCCGAAGACAGCATTCAGAACCAGATATGGACATTATGAATTTTTGGTCATGTCATTCGGATTAACCAATGCCCCGGCAACGTTCATGGAACTTATGAACCGAGTTTTCCATGATATGTTGGATACGTCGGTTATAGTATTTATTGATGACATATTGGTATATTCCAAGGACAAGGAAACCCATATCAAGAACCTAAACGCAGCCCTACAACGTTTAAGGAAAGAGAAGCTATATGCCAAATTTTCAAAGTGCGAGTTTTGGCTAAGTGAAGTCGCATTTCTAGGCCATGTGGTATCCGCTGAAGGAATCAAAGTGGACCCCAGCAAGATCGAGGCTATTGTAAAGTGGGAAGCACCAAAGAGCGTTTCAGAAATCAGAGGTTTTCTGGGTCTAGCTGGTTATTATCGGAGATTCGTAGAAGACTATTCTCGGATTGCCGTACCTCTCACCAGTTTGACCAAGAAGGGTGAAAAGTTTGTGTGGACGGATAAATGTGAGAAGAGCTTCCAGACACTGAAGACCAGATTGATATCTGCCCCGATTTTGACTATTCCCGTTCCAGGACAGACATTTACTTTATACACCGATGCGTCGGGACTGGGACTAGGATGTGTGCTTATGCAAGGAGAGCAAGTAATTGCTTATGCTTCAAGACAGTTACAGGTACATGAGAAAAATTACCCCACTCATGATCTGGAGCTAGCGGCGGTAGTACATCTTTGTCAAGATATGGAGACATTACCTATACGGAGAGAAATTTCAGATTAAGTCGGACCATAAAAGTCTTACTTATTTATTTAATCAGAAGGAGTTGAATATGAGAAAACGAAGATGGCTGGAATTATTGAAAGACTATGATTGTGATATCCAGTATCATCCGGGAAAGGCGAACGTGGTAGCAGATGCATTGAGCAGAAAAGCAATGATCCAATCTCAAGGAGAAGTCAGCACGACTGCAGCAATGTGTACTACCGGAATGGTATTCAATCACGACAACGAGCAGTATGTGATAGATACAACGGATGAATCAGCTAACCAAGCGGTTTATTCATCGGTTTTCAAATATGTTCGCGGCATTGAAGATTATACCGGATATAGTGGACGAAGTGAAGACAGCTATCGAAGCAGATCCTTATCTGAGAACAGTACAAGAAGATATTGAGAAAGGTAGGACTAACCCTGAGTTCACCTTGGATGACGAGAAAGTACTGAAATACAAAGGAAGAACATGTGTACCTGAAACAGAAAGTATGGACATTAGACACCGACTGATGAAAGAAGCCCATACCACCATCTATTCGATACATCCTGGAAGTACAAAAATGTATCATGATCTAAAGAAACTATATTGGTGGAGGGGAATGAAAGCAGATGTAGCCAAGTTCGTGTCTCAATGCCTAAATTGTCAAAAAGTAAAGGCCGAACGACAAAGACCCGCAGGACTGTTACAGCCATTACCGGAACCAGCATGGAAATGGGACTGCATCACTATGGACTTCGTCACGGGACTACCATTGACTCCTCGAGTAGTTGACGCAGTTTGGGTGATTGTGGACCGTCTGACTAAAACAGCTCGCTTCATACCTATACGACCTCAGTATACATTGGAAAGGTTAGCGAAGCTGTATGTGGATAATATTGTTCGATTACATGGTGTTCCAGAAAGTATTGTGTCCGATAGAGATCCACGATTTACTTCCAAATTTTGGAAAGGATTGCAAAAGGCTATGGGTACAACGTTGAAGTTTAAACTGCATTCCACCCACAGACAGATGGACAGTCAGAGCGTACAATTCATAATCTAGAAGATATGCTACGAGCATGTGTAATTGACTTCAAGGGATCATGGGATGAAAGATTACCATTGATCGAGTTCGCTTACAATAACAGCTATCAGGCTACCATACAGATGTCACCTTATGAAGCACTGTATGGCAGGAAGTGTCGAACTCCCTTGTTTTGGAATGAAGTTGGAGAACGTAGTATTGTTGGACCGGAATTTGTTGAAGAGACTTGTCGAGTGGTCGACATCATCAAGGAAAGAGTGAGAACAGCTCAGAACCGTCAGAAGCAATATGCAGACACTCGACGAAGAGATCTAGAGTTCGCCGTAGGTGATAAAGTATTTTTGAAGGTATCGCCTATGCAAGGATTGAAGAGGTTCGGACAGAAAGGGAAGCTAAGTCCAAGATATGTCGGGCCATATGAAATTCTGGCTAAGCGTGGAAAAGTAGCTTATCAGTTAGCACTACCACCATCTATGTCAAGTGTACATGACGTATTTCACATTTCCCTATTGAAGAAGTATGTCAAGGACCCAACACATGTCTTGACAGTGGATTTGTCGGGAATTGACTGATGATTTGACATTTGAAGTAACACCAACAGAAATCACTAGTCGAAAGGTTCAACGTCTACGCAACAGAGATATCTATTATGTTAAGGTCACATGGAAAAGTAGAGACATGGAAGAAATTACATGGGAAGAAGAAAATGCGATGAGAAAGCAATACCCTTACTTATTTGATTCAGAAGGTACGTACAATTTCGAGGACGAAATTTTTATAAGTTGGGGGGAGTTGTAAGACCCGTGTCAATCTAACCCGGTCTTACCACCTTGAACCAGGTTTACCCATCATGGTCGAGTCAAATGGACCAAGGGCGTGAAGGAGATCGAGATCCCAGGTATCAAATCGACCCAAAAACACTTAAATTAGGGGAAGGGTCGCATACCCAGCTAAGCAGGGTCGGACCTCCCAAAACAGAAAGTCAGACCCTCGGTTTTGGAGGGAGGGTCGGACAGCTTAAGACCCTAGGGTCGACGGGATCATCGACCCTCCCATCGACCCTCGGTTTCTGCCGAATATAGAAATTAGGAAATTTCTATATTTTTCGATTGGGATTCTTTCCAAATCCCAATGGGACTTATTTAGGATGTTCCTAGTCTATTTAAGGGACGTCCCTAAGCCACTTTCACTCCTTTCACAACCCTAATTGAATTGAGAGAAAGAGAGGAGAAGAAAAGAGGAAGAAGAGAGGCCAAGCAAGAGAGCTTAGCAAAAAGGAGAAGAATTGCAGAGAAAGATTAATCTTCTCAGGTATGGATACTAATTCCATAAGTTTCTACAGACCTTAGGATAGTTATTGGAGAGAGAGTGATCTCGGAGAAACCCAAACCATCCATCCATGGTTAGGTTTTCATGGAAAACCCTAAGAGAATGCATGAAAGCCATCTAGGAGGATGATTCATGGTTTCAGACCATGGAATGAATGTTTAATGGAATGTAGAAGCAAACCATAGGACCCCAAACACGAAGAATGGATTAAAAAGTGGAAATTGGACCAGAGTGCACCGAGGGTCGCACCCAGGGTCGATAGGCCATCCGACCCTAGGTATTCCTGACCATCGACCCTCAGCATTCGGGAAGTCCAGAAAGAGGGGAGGGTCGATAGACCCATCGACCCTAGCATCGACCCTAGTATCGACCCTCAATTGACAGAATGGTTTTTAAATTCAGAATTTATTCTAATTAAATTCTATCGATTTTGTTAGGTCTTCTAGCAATATAATAACATTGTAAAGGTGATTTTAAAGCTTGGAAAAGTATCTTATAGCAAGCTAAGGTGAGGAACCTTAACCCCAAACTAAATTGGTTAATAATAAACTGTTTTCTATTTCTTGAGTCCTATGCTATGTTTGATTCTATGCGAATATGTTTGTAATGTGCATACAACATGCGATCCAATATTTATATTACTTGTTCATGCATATTTACTTTATTGTTTATAACATGATGATGATGATGATGATAGGAATAGGCATGTGCTTGTATGTGTGTGGTTGATGTGCTTGATGCGAGCGAGTATCAGTGGAGGTGTGATGAGAACGTCAATAAACGTTAACCTTTGGCGGGTCTCAGCACTTTAGCTCTATCTCTAACTCAAGTCTTGTGCATTGACATCGTCGTATCGCCATTACTTTAGCAGAACTATTATGTCGTAGAGTATCAGGGGAGGTGGTCTCGGTCCTTGTAGTCTCTGACTCTACCGGGGGGCCTTAGCTCTATCTCTATGGGCGCATTCGGGGGGATCTTGGGGGTGAGGCCTTGGATACACTGTTTGGCATTAGGATTGGTTAGTTGCGAGCCCAGTTTGCAGCCCTCGCTAACAGGGGCTTACGTGTTGGTATGGCACTATATAGCAATAAACGTAACCTTTGTTATATAATGTTCATGGTTGGGTGCATGTGAGTTGACGATAAACGTGATCTTCGGATGGTCACACACTGTGTATAGAGGCGGAGTCAATAAACGCGACCTTTGGCTACCTAAACCTTTCTATTGCATACTGCAAACTTTAAACCGGACCAAAGATATAAATTGACTTTTTGCATGCATATGTATTGTTGCATTGTTTTGGCTACTCACTGAGCCGTGATGTGTGCTCACCCCTCGACGTCGAATATTTTTAGTTGATGATGCAGGCTATACGGTTGAAGACTACATGGGTGCGTCTGCGTATGGGAACGTGGCAGCTATGGAAGCTGGAGCTGAAGATGATACACACGACTCCTCTTGCGAGTGCAACTCGTGTGTATTTGATTAGATATTTTTATAAGTTTCTTTTATTGAATTTAATAAAGACTTGTATTTGATATTTAAATATTTATGTCTCAGTTGGAAACAGAATAATTTGCTATTAAGTTATTGATATCATCTTAGTTCTAAGTTCATTTATTTATAAGATTTCCGCTATTGTGTATTTACTCTGATTATGATTACGGATGTGTGTAAGTTTGGATAACGCGGGGATAGCCTATTTGAGATCCTGGTTGAACCGTTGGTTATTTAGCGGTTCATCACATCATTCTGAATAGTACAGAATTGGGGTGTGACACCTATGCCAGCAGGATAAGCTAGCACAGTACCAGGAGGAAGCAACATGGTACCCCACGCACCTCAAACACCAGTCATGCTGGCTCAAGTGTAGAATCCTAAGGTAGCTCAAGGCTGTTACTAGTACCAACCACATATGTATGGGGCCTATGCTCCGTATCAGCTGGACCACTCCCGACTGATTGAGCGTTTTCTGAAGATGAAGCCCAAGGAATATAATGGTAAGCCAGCAGATCATTTGTGGCCAGCACACTGGATTGATGAAATGAAAAGAAATTTTACGATGATGATAGTGAATGAGGAGGAGAAAGTGTTGTGTGCAACCTTCATGCTGAAAGGCGATGCACACCATTGGTGGAAGTCCACACGGACTTATCTGTTAACAAAGCACACCCAATTGACCTGGTTATATATAAAGAGGCATTCTTTGAGAAGTATTTCCCTAGAAGTTTTAGAGATTCAATGGAAAGAAAGTTCCTGAGTTTATATCAGGGCCAGATGACTGTGGATGCATACCAACAGCGTTATGAGGAACTATTTTTCTTTACACCCGCCAGCATGCAGGAAGAAAACACAAAGACCCGAAGGTTCATCATGGGACTCAGGGGAAGCATCTGTGAGCATGTTCTGGGATTGGAAAAGAAGGTTTACAACGAAGCAGTACAAATTACTCGAGTAATAGAGTCGAGCTAGAAGGAGAGCTACTTTCCTCAAAACAGGGGTATTAAAAGGCCAAACGAGAATTCTTATAACAGAGGGAATACAAGGACATTCAAACCCTTTCGTACTCAAGGCTTCAATGCTGCAGCCAAGACTACTCCAGCAACTCAACCGCAACCAAAGAAAAACAATGAAGGAGTAAAATGCTTTAACTGCAACCAAGTAGGACATTATTCAAGGGGGTGTCCTAAACCCAAGAAGCAGCTACAGCAAGGAAAGGTTTATGCTATTACATCTGAGGATGCTGCCGCATCACTTAATGTGGTCACAGGTATGACTTGAACCTTTCATTTGTGTTACATTGTGTGATCATGTAGACTAAAAGTAAAACAAATCATAGGTATTGTACCTATTAATGGCACACCTGCTAGAGTACTCTTTGATTCTGAAACTACTCATTCTTTTATATTTGTGTCATTTGGAAAGAAGCTGAATCTACCCCTCAGATCTTTAGACTACAAACTGCTTGTACGATTACCGATGGGATTAGAAGTGGAATTAGAAAAAAGTTATGGACCATGTCCAGTTCTTATTGACGAGAAGACTTTGGATGGAACCTTGATTCAACTTGAGATGGCAGACTTTGACGTCATCTTGGGAATGGACTGGTTAGCTCGGCATTTTGCAAACATATTATGTGCAGAAAAGAAGCTAAAATTTAAAGACAAGGAAGGAGCAGAATTTAGTTTTGCGGGAACCAAACTTCCTCGTAAATGAAAACTCATCATCTCTACATTAAAGGCTAGGAAATGCCTCGAGAAAGGAGGAGTTGGGTATCTAGTATCAGTGGTCGAACTCACTAAGGAAGCACCACAAATGGAGAATATTGATGTTGTGCGTGACTTTCCAGATGTATTTCCTGAAGAACTACCAGGATTACCACCCGACCGAGCGACAGAGTTCATTATAGATCTGATACCCGGAGCCGCACCAGTATCTAAAGCACCCTATCAAATGGCTACTAATGAACTGAAGGAATTGAAGGTACAGTTACAGGAATTATTGGACAAAGGTTATGTCAGACCTAGCATATCACCATGGGGAGCGCCAGTATTGATTGTAAAGAAGAAGAACGGTAGTGTTCCACTGTGTATAGACTACCGGGAACTGAATAAGCTGACAATCAAGAATCGATACCCATTGCCTCGGATCGATGACTTGTTTGATCAGTTGCAAGGTTCCAAGGTGTTCTCCAAGATTGATCTTCGGTCAAGATACCATCAGTTGAAGATTGAGGACGGTGATATTCCAAAGACAGCATTCACAACAAGATATGGACATTATGAACTTTTAGTCATGTCTTTTGGATTGACTAATGCACCCATAACTTTTATGGAACTCATGAATCGGGTATTCCATGATATGTTGGATACGTCGGTCATTGTATTTATTGATGATATATTGGTCTACTCCAAGGACAAGGAAACTCATGTCATGAATTTAAGAGCCATTCTGCAGCGATTAAGGAAAGAGAAGTTTTATGTCAAATTTACAAAGTGTGAGTTTTGGTTAAATGAGGTCGCTTTCTTAGGCCATGTTGTATCCGTTGAAGGAATTAAAGTAGATCCTAGCAAGATTGAAGCCATTGTGAAGTGGGAAGCACCGAAGAGCGTTGCAGAAATTAAAAGTTTCCTAGGTCTAGATGGGTATTATCGACGATTTGTGGAAGACTATTCCAGAATTGTTGTACCTCTCACCAGTTTGACTAAAAAAGGAGAAAAGTTTGTTTGGACTGATAAATGTGAGAAAAGTTTCCAAACATTGAAGGCTAGATTGATATCTGCTCCGATCTTGACTATT
>JAMYWD010000709.1:0-42500 GCA_028583415.1 Protea cynaroides | reverse complement strand
GCCTATGTATCCCAGTCCTGGAAATCAAGTCCATAACATAATTCGAATGGAATGTGATTAAGGTTTATGGATGTAGTTTATGATTAAGCTTTCTTAAATTCAATTATTCAAGTTGAAGTTTATGTTTGATGATGATTGAGATTGAATCTAGAGATAGCCTAATATGGATCGAAGTGAATATGGATATGGATATGAATATGGACATGGATGTAGAGGACCTAAGTATACTAAGATGTGGTACCGTACTTGAAGAGGTCCTTCAAGTTGCCAACGTATTTCAGAGGTCCTGAAAATCAGGTACAACGTAGTTCGTTGTGATGGGTTGTGGATATGGATTGATATGGATATCCTAAAAACGACTAAAGAAGGTTAAAGTGCGTACAACCCATGTGGATCAAGGTACGGTTTGGGACCTAAGGTTGACAGTCCGAGTGAACCATAGGTACAGGATAAGAATCTAAAGGATGTACAGTTCGAATGAACCACAGGTATAAATTCAAGAGAACCTAAAGGGTGTACAGTTCTAGTGAACCACAGGTACAGATTCAAGTGAACCTAAAGGAAGTACAGTTCTAGTGAACTGTAAACACCCCATTTTTGCCACCCTTAGCATAATGAACCAATATATGTAGGTTTCTAGCATTTAACCCAAAGGTCGGTGATTCTCTAATGAACCCCACAGTAGGGTCATAGGCTATTACCTACTTGGATGAATAGGTCGTGAAATTATCTTCGAAATGAGACTGGAATCATCAAATTTTGACGTCAAACAAGGAAGATATCGCAGTTTGAAAGTGCAAAGGCATTTACATAATTATCATATGATGCAGGCATTATCATTCAAACTTCAAGACATCATATCTTGGCCATGTGATATTGGAATCAGATGATTCAAAGACCAATATTCCTTATTTTCAGTCCTCTTCAAAGTGGACATGAAAAATCCTGGGTAGAAATCACCAGTGGGCCCCATGCAAGCTTTCATGTAAAATTATCATTAGAACTTCAAAACTTAATGTCTTTGTCGTTCTACGTCGGATTCAGATGATTCAAAGGCCATTATTCTTCATTTGTGATGTTCTACAAAGTGGACGTAAAAAATCTCGGGTAGAAGTCTCCAAAGGGTCCCACGCAAAATTACACATGGAAATGGTCATTTAACCTTTGGAAATTCATATTTTGGTCACCCCATATCTAAATCAGATGATTTCAGTTTCATTATGTTCCATTTTTAGTACTCTACAAAGTGGACATAAAGAATTTTTGGTAGAAGTCTCCGAAGGATCCCATGCAGAATGGTCAGCCAAATTATCGATAATTGGTCTGCTTAAACTTTAGAAATTCATAAGCTGACCATTTTATTTCCAAATGTAAAGATTAAAGTTCCAATATTCCTCATTTTTAGTGTTCTACAAAGTGAACGTAGAAAATTTAGAATAAAGGCTATCGAAAAATTCCATGCGGAATGGCAATGGAAATAGCCCATGAAATGACAGAGAGAGAAACCCATTCAATCCAGTCAACTCAGCTCAACCCAAGCAAGTCTTGGCCCAACCCAGTCAATCCAGCCAACTCAGCTCAACCCAAGCCAGTCTTGGCCCAACCCAGTTAATCCTTGTCAATCCGGACCAAATCTATTGGACCCATGTGCTTGCATATTATTTATATTATACATATTATTAGATTATATATTGCATTAGGTATTAAATTATATTTTTATGGATTGAATATATGTATATATATTTATTGGAGGAGGTAGCTGGCTAATGGTTTGGTTAGGCTAGGAAAGAGATCCGAAAAGGATTGAATAAAGATCTGTGGGAGGGATTAAAGAAGGAAAGAGACGAGAAAAAGGAGAAAAATATTGAGAAATCTGGAAAAAAGAAGGAGGGGATCTTCTTTTGGACTGGCCGAAAAGAAAGAGGGAGAGATATATGAGATAATGGAAAGATATTGGAGAGAGAGAGAGATATAGAAAGAAATCTGGAAAATAGAGGAGAGAGGAAGGAGCTTCTTCGGGACGGGAGAAAAAAATTAAAAAGGAAAAAAATCGAGAAGAATGGAGGGAGAGAGGAGAAAAAAATAATAAATAAATAAAGATTGAGAGAGAGAAAAGGGGAGGCTCCAGAAGGAGAAGAGACGGGGTAGGGGAGAGAAAGGGAGACCGATAAGAATGGAGAGAGGGAGGAGAAAAAATAAAAAATAAAAGAGATGGCAGATTGAGGAGAAGAAGGGACAGAAGAAGTAGGAGCTGGAAAGATGGGAAGAAAAAGAAGAAAAAAATAAAAAAATCAGGGAGATTGCAGATCGAGGAGAAGAAGAAGGAAAGAAAAGAAGAAAAAAATAAAAAAATGAGAGAGAGGTGTTGAAAAGAGAGAGAGAGAGAGAGAGAGAGAGAGAGAGAGAGAGCGGTGGAGATAAAGAGAAGAACCAAGAAGAGATAGAAGGAGAAGAGACAGGGCAGGGGAGAGAAAAGAAAACCAAGAAGAATGGAGGGAGAGAGGAAGAAAAAAAAGAAAATAAAGATCGATAGAGAGAAAGAAGAGGGAGATAAAGAGAAGAACCAAGAAGAGATAGAAGGAGAAGAGACAGGGCAGGGGAGAGAAAAGAAAACCAAGAAGAATGGAGGGAGAGAGGAAGAAAAAAAAGAAAATAAAGATCGATAGAGAGAAAGAAGAGGGAGCAAAGAGAAATGAGTAGAAGCTGAAGAAGAGGGAGTAGATTAAGAAGGTAGAAGAAGAGGGAGAAGAACCCACCTACTTACTCCAGGTAAGCTGCCTTCCCCATTCTTGTTTTCTTTCATTTTCTTTATATGCTGCAACCATATCGGCCGCCACCACCTGCCACCTACCTTGTGGCCGTTACCATCTTCTCCCACTGACACTCCCATCCAACCTTTTAACGACCTATCATCATCGCAACCAAACCCATCACTCCATGCCCGATTACCTAAACTCTCAACCACATCACCTTACATCCCATCTTACCAACGACACCAACAACTCACACTTACATTTGTACCACAACCATGCCTCCACCTATAACCTGTCTGTCCAGCCACACTCACAGTAACCTGTAAATCCCTCACATACAACACTTATAACCTGTTTGTCCAGCTACACCCACAAGACACTTTGCTATTCTACTGTTACACGTATCACACCCCAGTCCCCATCAAACCTAGCCATGCACCCCAACCATTTCCACCGACCATGGTTGAAATCTGATCAGCCACCCTCTGATCAACATCCCTTCTCTACCAATGATTGAACCCATGATTGTGATAGGTTTAAATCTGAATTTTATCATAATGAATCAAGTTGTTTGGATACATAATGAATTGGAGCCATTGATGTCAAATTGTTTTGATCTTAAATTTAAATATGGCCATTGATCATGAATCTTTATGTGATGAAAATTAAACATTGATCATGGATCTTTATGTGATGAAAATTAAACTTTGATCATGGAATTTTATGAGATGATTTGGAATTTTAAGTGATTGATCCAACCATGCTGGAATTTAATATGTTTGATCGTACCATGTTTGGATGTGATGAAAATTGATCCCCATCGGATTCTTGAATTTATAAGATTGATCCCATCACATGCTTAGAATTATTTACGGAATTGATCCGACCATGTTGGAATTTTATGTGAATGAAATATGGCCATTGATTCTTGAATTTGATATGATCAATTCTGGACCATTGATGTTGAATGTTAATTTGATCCAATATAGACCATTCATGTTGAATGAGTTTGATCAATTATGTTGATGATGGATGTTAATTTGATCCAATGTGACCATTGATATAGAATGGGCTTTAATTTGATTAATTGAGGGCCCATTGATCATGAATTTTGGAAGGGATAAAAATTGGCCCTTCGATTGAATTTTGATTTGATTAGTTTCTACCCATTGATATGAAACTTTGATGAAAATTATTGGCCATTGATCTTGGAATTTTAGGTGATTAAATATGAGCCATTAGTTGGATGATTGATGTTATTTTTGGAATCATGTGATGAAAATTAGACCATTGATTTTAGAATTTTGATTTGATCCGTTGATCATAATTTACCTTGATTTGAGTAATCTGAATGATTAGATTATTAATTTGAGTAATCTGAACCATTGGATTGTCATCAAAAGTGATTTAAATGGATATGAACGGTTAAATAATCATTTTGAGTGATCTGAACCATTAGCTCTTGGTCTGATCAGGATGACTTGATGTGGGAGGAATCTGAGCCATCAATCTTGGCTGTTTAGATGAAATTTGAGTAAAAGATCGTGATGATAACATCTTGAAGAAATCTAACCATTAGATTGAGGATCTGATCTCATATTATTAATGTGAGAGTTTCTTTGAGTCTGGACTGTAGATTGAGCATCTGCCTTATTTACACTGTTGTATTTGCATGCACTACCATGTTTAGGATATCCATCCACATTTTTGACCCAAATAGGGTTATCCACATTTCGACCCAAATAGGGTTATCCACATTCCAACCCAGAAAGGGTTATCCACATTTTGATCTAAATAGGGTTATCCAGCCCGAACTACGTAGATTCTGATTTCTAGGACAAACCCCATGATACGTAGGCCATTTGGGAGAAACCCAAATTCGGATCCACACCTTAGTCCACTCGGACTATCCATAAATCCACTAGGATATTTACCCACATTCTAACCTAGAACAAGTTATTCCATCAGCCTGAACTACGCAGATTCTGATTCCTATGACAAACCCTAGGATAAGTAGGCTATTTGGGAGAAACCCAAATTCGGATCCGCACCTTAGTCCACTCGAACTATCCATAGATCCACTTGGATATCCACCCATCAGTTCGAACTTCACGGATTTTGATTCCTAGGACAAACCCTAGGATACGTAGGCCATTTAGGAGAATCCCAAATTCAGATCCACACCTTAGTCTACTCAGACTATCCATAAATCCACTTGGATATCCACCCATCATCCCGAACTACGCAGATTCTGATTCCTAGGGGCAAACCCTAGGATACATAGGCCATTTGGGAGAAATCCAAATTCAGATCTGCATCTTAGTCCACTCGGACTATCCATAGATCTACTAAGATATTTACCCACATTTTGACCCAAATAGGGTTATCCATTTCGAACTATGTGGATTCTGATTTCTATGACAAACCTTAGGATACGTAGGCTATTTGGGAGAATCTCAAATTCGGATCCACACCTTAGTCCACTCGGATTATCCATAGATCCACTAGGATATTTATCCATATTTTGACCTAGATCCCGAACTACGTGGATTCTGATTCCTAGGGCAAACCCTAGGATACGTAGGCCATTTGGAAATCCCAAATTTAGATCCACACCTTAGTCCACTTGGACTACCCATATATCCACTAGGATATTTATCCATATTTTGACCCAAATAATGTTTTCCACATTCCAACCCAAATATGGTTATCCACATTCAGACCCAGAAAGGGTTATCCATTCTTAGATCCACTAGGACTATCTAACGGTCCACATGGACTATCCAGATCTTAATCCATAGGGTTTCTCAACCTTTCAAGCATAAACTTCAACTTGAACAATGAACTTAATCATGCACAAGCATAAATCACAGCCATAAACTTTAATCACACTTGAACTACGATGGTGAACCTGATTTTCAGAATAATTTTGTGATACGTAGGCAATCTGATGGATACAGATTCGGTTCAATGATATCAAACCACTTGGTTTGGTTCGATTTAATAAATAGAGTCTAGCAAAGGAAATATACAGGAGACCGATTTCGATTGGACGGTTTGGGTGCCTAACCCCTTCCCATAACCGTAACCTGACGCTTATCCAATCTCTGATGGACCAGGAATCCAATCTAAGGGTCATGAGTCAATCGAAGTTTTACCTTAGGGTGAGATTTCACATTTCTAAGGTCCTAGACCTTAATCTAGGTGGCGACTTCAAAAAAAAGATTACGATCTTTGTCCTCACAGTGGTGACTCCACTGGAGATATAAACGTCAGACTCCTAACTGAAAACTTTCCTTGTGTGAATTGGATGCTAGCTCTTAGGATGCTATTTTATGCTTGTATGATATTGTTTTAGGGGGAATGGGTTCCGTCACACATTCGTGCGAGTAGTCGAATCGAGTCCCATGCAGATGGGGCAGCCTGCTAGGCGAAACACACAACCTTGGCCTGTACTTTGTGAGATCATGACCAGCGAGCAGCCTCTAACGAGCATTTCTTGGGTCCACCTGGGAATGCGTTATGCTACTCCACGTCGCTTGATTCTTGCAACATAGTATATAAAGGGATTGGGGGCCCATCATTCATCGTGCATTCGGTGATAGGTTACCCCGTCCTTGTCAAGGTGGCCTTTTCTGTCCTAACCCATATTGTAGTCCAATGATTGTTATTTTTGGTTCATCCTTGAACCGACCCAGTAAAATCTGTTTAACCATGACATTCATGTTCAAGACGTCAAATTTATGCCCATTTTTGTCATCGATTGGTCAACATATTAGAATCTACACAATGAGTATCTTGAACTTTCACCCACTGGGAGTACGAGGTATGTACACACCTATTCCACGTCATAGTGGACGATCACTATACACCCTCCATTAAGTAAGCTCGATGTGTTGAACCTCTCATTGTTAACATGTCGATTTTAAAAAATGAGCAGAAAATCCCTATCAAGACATAGATACCATGGTCAAGAAGAAATTTACTAGTTTGTTCATCCATGAACCACTTTTGCTAACCATCCCTAATAAGGACGATGGATTAATATATCCATTTCAATTTCATCAAATTCGGTAATCCAATTGGCTAGACCTTGGTCCCACTGATTATCCATTTTGGAATCACGAGGTCCCAAGACCGAACTAGGGAATTGTCTTGATGTCCCACCTTAAGATCCATCCAAGTTATCTTTCTAAATGAATCAATGGAAGTCATGAATCTAGATCTTGATTGAACATCAAATTTTGTAGGAAAGGAGGTAACCAGATTTGGGAACACAATCAGTAACTCAACTAATCTGATCCAATAGAGCATTCAGTTTAGGCAATGACAAGCACCTATACCTGAAAAAATTTATGATATTCCCGTACAGTTAATCCTTGGGCTTACTCAAATATCATATTCAGTTCATCTCATAATTAAAGAGAGATTCAGCCTCTAGGCAAATCCAATCGCTGTTCTCAATGTGCCTCAGAATTAAGGAAAGATTCAGTCCCTAGGCAAATCCAATCATCATTCTCAATGCACCTCAGAATTAAGAAAAGATTCTGTCCCTAGGCAAATCCAATCATAGTTCTCGATTCACCTCAAAATTAAGGAAAGATTCAGCCCCTAGGCAAATCCAATCATAGTTCTCAATGTACCTCAGAATTAAGGAAAGATTCTGTCCCTAGGCAAATCCAATCATAGTTCTCGATTCACCTCAAAATTAAGGAAAGATTCAACCTAGGCAAATCCAATCATAGTTCCCGATTCATATCTGAATTAAGGAGAGATTCAGCCCCTAGATGTAAGACCCGTATCGAACTAACCCGGTCTTACCACCTTGAACCAGGTCTACCCATCATGGTCGAGCCAAATGGATCAAGTGCATGAAGGAGATCATGATCCCAGGTATTAAACTGACCCAAAAACACCGAAAATAGGGGGAGGGTCGCACACTTAGCTAGGCAGCGTTGGATCCCCCAAGATAGAAAGTCCGACCCTGAGTTTTTAATCGGGGGTCGGACATTTTAGAACCAGGGGTCGATGGGATCTCCGACCCCCTCATCGACCCCCAGTCTGCCGACAGAATCCGTGAATTAGGAACTTTCCTAATTTCAATGGGATTCGTTCCTAATCTCAATGGGACGTATTTTGGGAGTTTCTACTCTATAAATAGGACATCCCTAAGCCTCTTTCACTCCTTTTAGAACCCTAATTGGATTGAGAGAAAGAGAAGAGAAGGAGAAGAGAAAGAGAAGAGAAGGAAAGTGGAGAAGAAGATCAAAGAGAAGGCTTCAGAGAGACTAGCCTAATTCTCAGGTATGGATACTATCTCCATGTAATTCTACAGACCTTAGAATAGATAGTGAAGAGGGAATGATCTAGGAGAAATCCAAATCATCCATCCATGGTTAGGTTTTCATGGAAAACCATGGGGAAAATCATAGAAACCATGTAGGGGAATAAACTATGGTTCTAAGCCATTAAACATGTATGTAATGGATTGTAGAAGCAAGCCATAGGACCCAAACACGAAGGAATGGACTGTAGGATGAAAAATTGACTAAACCCATGGGGGTCGCACAGGGGGTCGATGGCCAATCGACCCTACCAGACCCTAACAATCGACCCCCAGTGTTCAGAAAGTCCAGAATCTGGGTGGTAGCACCCAGGGTCGATGGAACCTCCGACCCTGGCATCGACCCCCGCTAACAAAGATGCTTTTTAAAATCAGAATTAATTCTAATTAAATTATATCGACTTGATTAGGTCTTCTAGTGATATAATATTGATATTTAGTTGATTCTTAAAGCTTGAAAGAGGACCTACGATCAAGCAAAGGTGACGGAACAAGACCTAAACTAATTGGTTAATAATAAACTGTTTTACTCTTGAGTCCAATGCCATGACTGATTTTATACGTGTATGATTGTTATGTGCATTCAACATGTCAACCAATATTTCTATTATTACTGTTCATGCATATTTAATTATTGTTTATAACATGATGATGATGATGATGATAGGAATAGGCATGTGGATGTATGTGTGTGGTTGGTGTGCTTGATGCGAGCGAGTATCAGGGGGAGGTGTCATAGGCGGGGCCTCAGCACTCTAGCTCTATTTCTAACTCAAGTCTTGTCCACTGACATCGTCGTATCGCCATTACCTTAGCAGAACTATTACATCGTAGGGTATGAGGGGAGGTGGTCTCGGACCGTGTAATCTCTGACTCTGCCGGGGGGCCTTAGCCCTATCTCTATGGATGTATTGAGGGATGCTGGGGTGAGGCCTTGGATACCCTGATTGGCATTAGGATTGATTAGTTGTGAGCCCAGTTTGCAAGCCCTCGTCAGTAGGGGCTTACGTGTTGGTGTGGGCAACCGGTACAGCAATAAACGTGACCTTTGCGTGTACATTGTCCATGGTGGGTGCATGTGGAACGACAATAAATGTTACCTTTGGGCGGCTTCACACACTCATGTATAGAGGTGCGGCGTCAATAAACGTGACCTTTGACCACCTATCCTTTCTATAGCACATTACAAACTTATTTACCAGACCAAAGATATGAATTGAATGCATGCATATGTTTGTTGCATTGTTTTGTTTGCTCACTGAGCCATGATGTGTGCTCACCCTCTCGACGTCAAATATTTTTAGTTGATGATGCAGGTACTACAGTTAAAGATTATATGAGTGCTCCGGTGTATGCGCGTGTTGATGCAATGGAAGTCGAAGACTTAGTAGATACCCAAGACCCCTCATGTGAGTACAACTCATGCGTATTCTATTAGGAGTTTATTTGAATTTATAAAGGGATGCAATTGATATTTTATTTATTTATGTCTCAGTTGATACAACAATAACTTGATATTTTAATTATGATTATTACAGTTAGAGTTCTCAGTTCATTTACTATAAGACTTATGCTATTGTGAATTTATTCTGATTATGGTTGTGGATGTGCATGATTTTATTTTTAATGGATATGGCCTATTAGAGAGATCCTGGTTGAACTGTTGGTTTATTAGCGGTTCATCACACCGTTCTGAATGGTGCAGGGGGTGTGACAACTTGGTATCAGAGCATCTCAGGCTTTATCTGTGAAATCGTATACTTCCATGAAAGGTCGTGAACTGAGATGGGATAAAAATTTAAAAGATGTAATAATAACACATCATAAGCATCTGTGTTGTTTGAGACTAAACTGAAAGAGAATAATGTATCTATTAAATGAGAAATAAATTTATATACAACCAAAAGGAAGAACAAATGTTTATATATATATATGATTAAAGTAGAGTACAGTCCACAGTCCGGACAGTTACTCTAAAGTACAAAAAGGAAAAATAAAAGAAGTACATCAAGAAGCTGGAGGTGATGGGGGAGGCGGTGCCTCACGGTCTCTATCATAGTCCTCAGCATAGACTCTAGTCAACCAAGCTATCTGAGTTTGGGTCATCTAGAGACTAGCTGTGAGATCAGCACCCGCTGGTCAGTCACACGCTGAGCATCCCTCAGCTCTCCCATCCGTTGATCCGATATGTACTGAGCAACTAGAAGCTCTCCCACCCGCTGATCCGACATGCGCTGAGCAACCATAAGCTTTCCCACCCGTTGATCGGACAAGTGCTGAGCCTCTAGAAGCTCTCCCATCCTCAGGTCAAACATACACTGAGCCTCTCGTATCTCGTGCAATTTCCTCATCATGTCATTAGATGGAGAATACAAAGGACCAGCTGCATGCGAAGGACCAGCTGAAGAAGACGGACCAACTCCAGTAGCATGAGTAGGTGATGGAGGAGGTATGGCATCTACATCTATGTATAGCCGATTGTCATCATCCCCATGAACCCTTGCTCCAGCGGTTGCTGCTGCTGCCTCAGCGTTAGCCATCTCCACTCGAGTGCGAGGGCACACCATCGCGTTCCTCTCCTCATCACTGACCTGGGCATCCCGCATGCCCATCTTGCAGATGGCCTCGGCGGTGAGAAGGATTTCTCCTGAATCTTCTCATCCAATAAATCAACCCCCAGGCGGATAAGCAAGGTAGTGATCATGCGTCCATAAGGAAGGTTGCCAGTGTGACTGGGCAACGTGGCACTGATCATCGTTCGCATGATGATGTAGGGAAGACAGACGGGCTGCCTAGTGCATATGCAGTACAACAGATACTGGGTCAACTGGGAGACCCTCTCGTAGTGACCACTCTGCGGTATCAGGTTATGTTGAATGATCTTGCAGTATACCCGAGGATCTGAACGCAGATAACTCACCTTCATCTCCCAGCGATCAGGTCTGATGAGCTGACTATCGATCTCAGCCCTCATCTGTAGAGAAAAGAACTGGGGCTCTCCAGGAGCATAGAACACCAAGGGGCCAGCATAGGAAATGACCAACAAGTCGGCCAGCTGTCGATAATCAAATGAAACATCAACCCCCTTGGCGTAGCTAGTGATCCGAAGCTCACCACCCCTCTCAACATCATTGTAATCTCCCACCACCTGAAGATTACAGTAGAACTGGCGTACCAAGTCAGGACGGGTACACGCGTCATAGATCACCAAAGGCCCCCTCCACATTGAACAAGGCTAAGCTAGCCAAGTCCACTTTGCGGCCGCCCTTTACCTTCTTGCGAGCGTAGTGGGCATACTGTGTCTCGACTTCATTGGAACGGAAGCGAAGACGGTCACGAACTCTGGGTACCTTGGTACGAGCCATAGTATCTGCAAATAAGAAAGAAAAACAAAAAAATGGATTAGTAGAGAGTAAAAACCCAAAATTTCGATATAATAACGATGTAAATTGGTCAAAAGCCTCACTTTTCACCCATACGTGTGGGCATGAGGACTTACATAGATCCTAGACTATCCTGTGAGACTCATACAGTTGAAAATTTCAACTAATTAGATTGAATTGCAAGAAATTTCAAGAAATTCAAAATCTCGACAAAATTAGGGCAAAAAGAGTAAATTTCGAGTTTCTCGATAACCAACCGATGAAATTCAAATATTTTTGAGGGCTTTCATTCCTCGAGTCACCAACAACAAAAGCCCCCACTAAAAATCAAATTTTTACGATTGGAAAAAGTTTAATTTAGAAAATACGAGATAAACGAGCAAAAACCTAGGAAAAGAAACCTAAAAACATGAAAAGATAGAAGACATACCTGTAGCGGAGGTGTAGACGACGAAACAAGGAGTGCAAACCACCAACGGATCGGAGTTGTCACTGTAGCAACTCAGAGGGACGAGTTGAGTCGAAGCGGAGAAGAAAGAATGGGAAATGGACTTTGAATCGGAACTTAAAAATCTGATTTTTAGTCCGGGAGTCGGAAAAATTTGATTAAAACAATCGACCCACCCATCGACCCCCGCATCGACCCTCGGCTCTCAGGAATCTGACAGAGAACCAGGGGTCGCACCCTGGGTCGGACATCCTCCGACCCCCCCATCGACCCCCGACTCTCGGGAAGAATTGGTGATTTCTCAGGGTCGCATACCGAGGGTCGGACACCCATCGACCCCCACCATCGGCCCTGCAGTGAAAATACAACATTTTCGATAGAATGATCTGAAAAATTTTGAAATTTGCATTTGTTAGTGGCTTTAAAATTTGAGAATGAAGTATTTAATAATTATCTCTCGTGTTCAATGATTTCAGGCAATCCCACTATCAGATTAATTAATGGCGGGACGCAGAGTGACCAGACAGAGCCGTAACTCTATTCCACCACCACCACTTGTGGGGGAAGATAACCAGACACACCCGGAAACACAGGGGAACATGAACACGACACCGTCCGTCATAAATGGACAGACAAATCCTACAAATCTGCCAGCTCCACCTACAGACTTGGCCACAGTCGTAATGAACTTGGCCCAACAGCTGTAGCAAATGCAACAGGCACAGTTACTATACAAGCTACCATAGGCATAACTCTTCCAGCTGCACAGACACCTCCAATGCCAGTAGGACAGGCAAGCACAACACCAGGGTGGAGTAACACAGTACCCCACGTACCTCAGACTCCTATCATGCAGGCTCAAGTACCGAATCCTGAGATAGCTCAAGGTGGATATAAATACCAACCACTTACGTATGGAGCGTATGTCTCGCAGCAACTAGACCACTCCAGACTGGTGGAGCATTTTCTAAAACTGAAGCCCAGAGAATTCAATGGCAAGCCAGTAGATCCTTTATGGCCGGCACACTGGGTTGATGAAATGGAAAGAAATTTTATGATGATGACACTAAATGAAGAAGAAAAAGTGTTGTGTGCCACCTTTATGCTGAAAGGAGATGCACACCATTGGTGGAGGTCTACCAGGACGTATTTACTTACAAAGCATGCCCAACTGACTTGGGATATTTATAAAGAGGCGTTCTTTGAGAAGTACTTTCCAAGAAGTTTCAGAGATTCTATGGAAAGAGAGTTCCTGAGTTTATATCAGGGACAGATGACCGTGGATGCGTATCAACAGTGTTATGAAGAGTTGTTCTTCTTTGCACTCACTAGTATGCTAGAGGAAAACACAAAGACCCGAAGGCTCGTCATGGGACTTAGGGGAAGCATTTACGAGCACGTTCTGGGACATGAAAAGAAAATTTATAATGAAGCAGCACAAATTGCTCGAGTTATAGAATCGAGCCAAAAGGAGAGTTATTTCATGAAAAATAGAGGTATCAAAAGGCCAGCTGGAAATTCTTATAATGGAGGGAATAACAAGACATTCAAACCCTTCCGTGCTCAAGGCTTTACCGCTGCAACCAGGACTACTCCCGTAGCTCAACAACAACCGAAGCCAATTACTGAAGGGATAAAATGTTTTAACTGCAACCAAGTGAGACATATAGCAAGGGAATGTCCTATGCCCAAGAAGCAGCTACATCAAGGACGAGTTTACGCGGTTACATCCGAGGATGCTGCCACATCGCCTGATGTGGTCACAGGTATGACTTACATTTTTAGTTAGTTGTATTACATTGTATGATCATGTAGACTAAACCAAAACAAATCATAGGTATCGCACCTATTAATGGCATTCCCAGTAGAGTACTCTTTGATTCAGGAGCTACTCATTCCTTTATATCTATGACGTTTGGAAAGAAGTTAAATCTACCCCTTAAATCCTTAGACTACAAACTACTTGTATGATCACCTATGGGATTAGAAGTGGAGTTAGAAAAAGGTTATGGACCATGTCCAGTTCTTATTGGTGAAAAGACCTTGGATGCGACCTTGATCCAAATTGAGATGGCAGACTTTGATGTCATCTTGGGAATGGACTGGTTAGTTCGGCGATCTGCAAACCTATTGTGTGCCAAAAAGAAGCTGACATTTAAAGACAAGGAAGGAGCAGAGTTCAGTTTTTCGGGAACCAAACTTCCCCGTAAACAAAAGCTCATACTCTCGGCGCTAAAGGCTAAGAAGTGCCTTGAGAAAGGAGCAGTCGGGTATTTAGTATTTGTAGTCGACCTTACCAAGGAAGCACCACAAATGAAAGATATTGATGTCGTACGGGACTATCCAGATGTATTTCCTGAAGAATTACCAGGATTACCACCCGACCGAGCTACAGAGTTTGTTATAGATCTTATACCTGGAGCCGCACCAGTATCAAAAGCACCTTATCGAATGGCTCCTACGGAACTGAAGGAATTGAAAGTACAACTACAAGAACTGCTGGACAAGGGTAACATTCGCCCTAGTATATCACCATGGGGAGTGCCAGTATTATTCGTGAAGAAGGGGGACAGTAGCGTTTGCTTGTGTATAGACTACCGAGAACTGAATAAATTGACAATCAAGAATCAGTATCCATTGCCTCGGATTGATGACCTGTTCGATCAGTTGCAAGGTGCCAAAGTATTCTCCAAGATCGATCTTCGGTCAGGCTACCATCAGTTGAAGATTAAGGATGGTGATATTCCCAAGACAGCATTCAGGACCAGATATGGACATTATGAATTTTTGGTCATGTCTTTCGGATTGACGAATGCACCAACAACCTTTATGGAACTTATGAACTGGGTTTTCCACGACATGTTGGATACGTCGGTTATTGTATTCATTGATGATATATTAGTCTACTCCAAGGACGAGGAAACGCATGATAAGAATCTAAACACCGCTCTGCAACGATTACATAAGGAGAAGCTCTACGCCAAATTTTCAAAGTGTGAGTTTTGGCTAAAGGAAGTTTCATTTCTAGGTCATGTAGTATCTGCTGAAGGAATCAAAGTGGATCCTAGCAAGATCGAGGCTATTGTAAAGTGGGAAGCACCGAAGAGCATTACAGAAATTAGAAGTTTTCTGGGTCTAGTTGGGTATTATCGACGATTTGTGGAAGACTATTCTGGAATTTCCGTACCTCTTACCTGTTTGACTAAGAAGGGCGAGAAGTTTGTTTGGATGGACAAATGCGAGAAGAGTTTCCAAACCTTGAAGGCTAGATTGATATTAGCTCCAATCTTGACCATCCCGATTTCAGGACAACCATTTATCTTGTACACCGATGCGTCAGGACTGGGATTAGGATGTGTACTCATGCAAGGAGAACAAGCAATTGCTTATGCCTCAAGACAACTGAAGACACATGAGAAGAACTACCCTACACATGATTTGGAACTAGCGGCAGTAGTACATGCTGTCAAAATATGGAGACATTATCTGTACGGGGAGAAGTTTCAGATTAAATCAGACCATAAAAGTCTTACTTATCTATTTAATCAGAAGGAGCTGAATATGAGACAAAGAAGATGGCTGGAACTATTGAAAGACTATGATTGTGATATCCAGTATCATCCGGGGAAAGCTAACGTAGTAGCCGATGCGTTGAGTAGAAAGGAAATAATAAAATCTCAGGGAGAGGTTAGCAAAACTACCGCAAGGTGTACTACCAGAAAGGTATTCAAGCACATAAATGAACAGTTTGTGATAGATGCACCAGATGGATCAGCCAACCAAGGGTTTATTCATCGGTTTTCAAATATGTTCGCTGCATTGAAGATTATACCGGATATAGTAGATGAAGTGAAGACAGCTATCAAATCAGACCCTTACCTAAGAACGATACAAGAAGACATCGAAAAAGGTATGACTAACCCTGAGTTCACCTTGGACGAAGAAAAGGTACTGAAGTACAAAGGAAGAATATGTGTACCCGAAACAGAAAGCTTGGACATTAGACACCGATTGATGAAAGAAGCCCATACCACCATCTATTCGATACATCCTGGAAGTACAAAAATGTATCATGATCTAAAGAAATTTTATTGGTGGAGGGGAATGAAAGCAGATGTAGCTAAGTTCGTGTCTCAATGCCTAAATTGTCAGAAAGTAAAGGCTGAATGACAAAGATCAGCAGGACTGTTATAGCCGTTATCGGAACCAGCATGGAAATGGGAGTGCATCACTATGGACTTTGTCACAGGATTACCATTGACTCCTCGAGTAGTTGACGCAGTTTGGGTGACTATAGACCACCTGACTAAAATAGCTCGCTTTATACCTATACGACCTCAGTATACACTAGAAAGGTTAGCTAAGCTGTATGTGGATAACATTATGTGATTACACGGTGTACCTGAAAGTATTGTGTCCGATAGAGATCTACGATTTACTTCAAAGTTTTGGGAAGGATTGCAAAAGGCTATGGGTACAACATTGAAATTTAGAAATGCATTCCACCCACAGATAGATGGACAGTCAAGTTTTACAATTCAGATTCTAGAAGATATGCTTTGAGCATGTGTAATTGATTTTAAAGGATCATGGGATGAAAAGTTACCACTGATTGAGTTTGCTTATAATAATAGCAATCAAGTTACTATACAGATGTCACCCTATGAAGCACTGTATGGCAGAAAGTATCGAACTCCTTTGTTTTGGAATGAAGTTGGGGAACGTAGTATTATTGGACCGGAATTTGTTGAAGAGACTTGTCGAGTGGTCGACATTATCAAAGAAAGGGTGAGAACAACTCAGAATCGTCAGTAGCAATATGTCGATACCCGACGCCGAGACCTGGAGTTCGTCGTGGGTGATAAAGTATTCTTAAAAGTATCGCCTATGCGAGGATTGAAACGGTTCAGACAGAAAGGAAAATTAAGTCCAAGATATGTCGGGCCATATGAGATTCTAGCTAAGCATGGGAAAGTGGCTTACCAGTTAGCACTATCACCATCTATGTCAAGTGTGCATGACGTATTTCACATTTCCTTATTGAAGAAGTATGTCAAGGATCCGACGCATGTTTTGACAATGGATTTACCCGATTTGACTGAAGATTTGACATTTGAAGTAGCACCGACTGAAATCACTAGTCGAAAGGTTCAACGACTATGCAACCGTGATATCTATTATGTTAAGGTCACCTGGAGAAGTAGAGATATGAAAGAAATCACATGGGAAGAAGAGAATGCTATGCGAAAGCAATATCCTCATTTATTTGACTTGAAAGGTATGTACAATTTCGAGGATGAAATTTTTATAAGTAGGGAGGAGTTGTAAGACCTGTATCGAACTAACCCGGTCTTACCACCTTGAACCAGGTCTACCCATCATGGTCGAGCCAAATGGATCAAGTGCGTGAAGGAGATCACGATCCCAGGTATTAAACTAACCCAAAAACCCTAAAAATAGGGGGAGGGTCGCACACCCAGCTAGGCAGGGCTGGACCCCCCAAGATAGAAAGTCAGACCCTGAGTTCTTAACCGGGGGTCGGACATTTTAGAACCAGGGGTCGACGGGATCTCCGACCCCCTCATCGACCCCCAGTCTGTCGACAGAAACCGTGAATTAGGAACTTTCCTAATTTCAATGGGAGTCCTTCCTAATCTCAATGGGACATATTTTGGGAGTTTCTACTCTATAAATAGGACGTCCCTAAGCCTCTTTCACTCCTTTTAGAACCCTAACTGGATTGAAAGAAAGAGAAGAGAAGGAGAAGAGAAAGAGAAGAGAAGGAAAGTGGAGAAGAAGATCAAAGAGAAGGCTTCAGAGAGACTAGCCTAATTCTCAGGTATGGATACTATCTCCATGTAATTCTACAGACCTTAGAATAGATAGTGAAGAGGGAATGATCTAAGAGAAACCCAAATCATCCATCCATGGTTAGGTTTTCATGAAAAACCATGGGGAAAATCATAGAAACCATGTAGGGGAATAAACTATGGTTCTAAGCCATTAAACATGTATGTAATAGATTGTAGAAGCAAGCCATAGGACCCAAACACGAAGGAATGGACTGTAGGATGAAAAATTGACTAAACCCATGGGGGTCGCACAGGGGGTCGATGGCCAATCGACCCTTCCAGACCCTAACAATCGACCCCCAGTGTTCAGAAAGTCCAGAATCTTGGTGGTAGCACCCAGGGTCGATGGAACCTCCGACCCTGGCATCGACCCCCAGTTAACAGCATGCTTTTTAAAATCAGAATTAATTCTAATTAAATTCTATCGACTTATTAGGTCTTCTAGTGATATAATATTGATATTTAGTTGATTCTTAAAGCTTGAAAGAGGACCTACGATCAAGCAAAGGTGAAGGAACAAGACCTAAACTAATTGGTTAATAATAAACTGTTTTACTCTTGAGTCCAATGCCATGACTGATTTTATACGTGTATGATTGTTATGTGCATTCAACATGTCAACCAATATTTCTATTATTACTGTTCATGCATATTTAATTATTGTTTATAACATGATGATGATGATGATGATAGGAATAGGCATGTGGATGTATGTGTGTGGTTGGTGTGCTTGATGCGAGTGAGTATCAGGGGAGGTGTCATAGGCGGGCCTCAACACTCTAGCTCTATCTTTAAGTCAAGTATTGTCTACTGACATCGTCGTATCGTCATTACCTTAGCAGAACTATTACGTCGTAGGGTATGAGGGGAGGTGGTCTCGGACCGTGTAGTCTCTGACTTTGCCGGGGGGCCTTAGCCTTATCTCTATGGACGTATTGTGGGATGCTGGGGTGAGGCCTTGGATACACTGATTGGCATTAGGATTGGTTAGTTACGAGCCCAGTTTGTGAGCCCTCGCCAGCAGGGGCTTACGTGTTGGTATAGGTAATGGGTACAGCAATAAGCGTGACCTTTGCGTGTACATTTTCCATGGGGGTGCATGTGGAATGACAATAAACGTTACCTTTGGGCGGCTTCACACACTCATGTATAGAGATGCGGCATCAATAAGCGTGACCTTTGGCCACCTATCCTTTCTATAGCACATTGCAAACTTATTTACCAGACCAAAGATATGAATTGAATGCATGCATATGTTTGTTGCATTGTTTTGTTTGCTCACTGAGCCATGATGTGTGCTCACCCTCTCGACGTCGAATATTTTTAGTTGATGATGCAGGTACTACAGTTGAAGATTATATGAGTGCTCCGGTGTATGCGCGTGTTGTTGCAATGGAAGCCGAAGACTTAGTAGATACCCATGACCCCTCATGCGAGTGCAACTCATGCATATTCTATTAGGAGTTTATTTGAATTTATAAAGGGATGTAATTGATATTTTATTTATTTATGTCTTAGTTGATACAAAAATAACTTGATATTTTAATTATGATTATTACAGTTAGAGTTCTCAGTTCATTTACTATAAGACTTCCGCTATTGTGTATTTATTCTGAGTATGGTTGTAGATGTGCATGGTTTTATTTTTAATGGATATGGCCTATTAAAGATCCTGGTTGAACCATTGGTTTATTAGCGGTTCATCACACCGTTCTGAATGGTGCAGAATTGGGGTGTGACACTAGGCAAATCCAATCATAGCTTTTGATTCATCTCTGAATTAAGGAGAGATTCAGCCCCTAGGCAAATCCAATCATAATTCTCGATTCATCTCTGAATTAAGGAAAGATTCAGCCCCTAGGGAAGTACAATCATAGTTCTCGTTTCATCTCTGAATTAAGGAGAAATCCAGTCCCTAGGCAAATCCAATCATAGTTCTCGATTTACCTCAGAATTAAGGAAAAGATTTAGCCCCTAGGCAAATCCAATCATAGTTCTCGATTCATCTCTGAATTAAGGAGAGATTCTGCCCCTAGGCAAATCCAATCACCATTCTCCATTCACCTCTGAATTAAGGAGAATTTCAATCCCTTGGCAAATCCAATCACCGTTCTCAATTCACCTTTGACTTAAGGAGAGATTTAGCCCCTAGGTAAGTCCAATCACCCTTCTTGATTCACCTTTGAATTAAGGAAAGATATAGCCCCTAGGCAGGTCCAATCATCATTTCGGTTCATCCAGAATTAAGGAAAGATTCAGTCCCTAGGCAAATTCAATTACATCATTTCAGAATTAAAGAAATATTCAGCCCCTGATTCAACCACCATTTCTGATTCATCTCAGAACTGAAGAAAGATTCAGTCCCTAGGCAGATCCAATCATCGTTTCGGTTCATCTAGAATTAAAAAAAGATTCAGCCCCTAGGCAGATTCAATCACATCCAGTTCATCTCAGAATCAAAGAAATATTCAGCCCCAGATTTAACCACCATTTTTGGTTCATCTCAGAACTGAGGAAAGGTTTAACCCCTAGGCAGGTTTAATCATCACTCCCAGATCATGTTAAAATGGAGGAGGCATTCGGCCCCTAGGCTTTTTCACCCTTCACCTCCTGTTTAGGTTCCGGTTTACATCAGAATTAGGAAAAGTTCCATTCATTTGAATTCAATTAGCCACTAGACTTATCCAACTATCAACTTTGATTAGAGTTCTGATTCATGTCAGAACTGTGAAAAGTTCCATTCATCTGAATTCAATTAGCCACTAGGCTTATCCAACCATCAACTTTGGTTAGGGTTCTGATTCATGTTGGAACTAAGAAGAGTTACATTCATCTGAATTCATTTAGCCACTAGGCTTATCCAACCATCAACTTTGGTTCAAGTTCTGATTCATGTTGGAACTAAGATGAGTTCCCTTCATTTAAATTTAATTAGCCCCTAGGCTTGTCCAACCCTTCAACTCCAGTTCAGGTTTCGATTCATGTTGGAACTAAGAAAGGTTCTATTCATATGAACTCAATGTGAGCATGAGTTAGCCTCTAGGCCTGTTCAACCATTACCTCTGGCCCATGTTCCATTTCATGAAGGAATCGAAGAGAATTTTAGGCATTTCAATTCAATTAATCCATCATCTCTTGCAATTAGAATCCAATCCATGATTTTCATCCTTGGCCTCTATCAATCGGAGCCCAACTCAAGCAATCTTTGCCTCTAGCAATTACAGCCTAGTCCATGACTGTCAATCTTGATCTCTATCAATCAGAGACCAATTCAAAGTCAATCTCGATCTCTATCAATTAGAGATCAGTTTAAAGTTAACTTTGTCTCTATCAATCAGAGACCAATTCAAAATCCACCTCTGGTTCTATCAATTAGAGCCCGATCCATGTCCATCATAGCCAAGTGCTACAGGTTAAGATTTCTTGCAGGAATGGCGAATGAGAAGCACTCCTCATTGCCTATCAGTAAAGATCAATTCTAAATTCTGGAGTCATCAGGAGACCATGAAACTTCAGCAATGATAGTGTTATCCCATCTCGGGCATTTCTGCCCCATTGGCCAAGGAAATGCTAGAATTCAAAGAGTTGCCTCATATTTCTCATTATTCAAAGAGGAGGAATAAAAATTTTCCGAGCAATAGGTTAAACCAAAGAAGAGATCTAACTACCCTAGGCTAGGATAGGAACCAGAATCACAGCTAGGGAATGGTCCAATGATGAAACCCATAACCCATAAACTGGGGCATGAACCAGATTGAACTTGGACCCAAATTGAGTGTGGTCCAATGATGAAACCCTTAACCCATAAACTGGGGCATGAACCAGATTGAACTTGGACCCAAATTGGGTATGGTTCAATAAGGAAAGCCATTGAGCCCTAAGCTGGTCATGAACCAGATTGATCTAGGACCCAAATTGAGTGCGGTCCAATGAGGAAAGCCCTTGAGCCCTAACTGGGGCATGAGCCAAATTGACCATGGACCCAAATTGAGTATGGTTCAATGAGGAAAGCCCTTGAGCCCTAACTGGGACATGAGCCAAATTGACCTTGGACCCAAATTGAGTATGGTCTAATAAGGAAAGCCATTATGCCCTAAACTGAGGCATGGACCAAATTGACCTTAAACCCCAATTGAGAGTGGTCTAATGAAGAAATCCATTGAACCCCCCAAGCCGAGGCATAAACTAGTCTAATCTTGGACTCAAAATGGTGTAGTGCAATGGCGATACCCCTTGATCCCCAAGTTGGGGCATATGCTAGAATGATTATGAACTCAACTAGAAGCGGTCCATTGATGAATCCATTGAACCCCAAACTGGGGCATGAACCAAAGTAACCTTGAGATTAAAAAACAATAGTCCGGTTATGAATGGATCCCAAACTGAAAAAAAAAGAGGGAAAGAATTGTATAGAACCTTGAAAGGTAGGTATCTTGCACCTATTGATAGAGGGGCATGATGAATCCTGCTGTTATAGGTCTGAAGGAAGATTTATTCCCACAATGATTGAAGGTGGTTGTCAAAGGCGTTATGCCCAATTGGAGCTGCTTGGACGAACTAGTTGTTTCAACTTTCTATTATCGGTATTCGATAGGTCATCCATGTCTAGGTCCAAGATTGATATGCTTGTTGACAAGCCTAGTCCAATCTGTCCTGTAAGTAAGAGAAAATCACCCCATTTGGGATTTCAATCTGTGGTTTGTCTCTTCCATACATTTCCTCCCAGTTTCATACATCCTCCTATTCTACGTGTGCAGTCAATTCTGACTCTGAAGATGATTGAAATGATGAGCCATCCCCTGAACTTCTACGCCACTTGGCTTCTTGAGAAAGAAAGGTCCAACCCGTCTGGTAAAGCTTTAAATGATCAATCGGGAGACACAAGAGTACTATCAAGAAACATGTATTGGAGAAGCTACCATTTGTTCTACCTATGAAAGGATTCCAAGGAAAGCATTAAATAGTAACAGATCATATCAGCAGGTCAGCCAATTAGTACAAATGAGTGGAGGATAGATGTGCCACCAAAAAGATGGAAATACCAAAGTTCTTACAAAGTACATCATCTGCAAGCAAGAGATACATGATGAATGATCAATCTCAAAATCAAAGAATGAGGTCATAAGAATACAAAAAAAAAAAAAAAGAAGAAAGAAAGAGAAAATTCAAGCCTATATTTTATCTACATCAATAATGGGAGGTAGTCACATCAGACAGAAGGTGATGATTAACTTTCGAAGGACAGCATACGGATTCACCATTAAGATAAAATCAGATACTAGATGAGAAGTCACAAATGTTCATAAAGCTTTTAAAAGATTAGAGTACTAACTGGGGCAAAGATGTTCTATCTGATTGGAAATGTTTGGAAGAAGAAGATTCCAATCCAATATTGAAAGTCATGATTCAACTTTACGATCAAGTGAAGCACTGCATTATGTGGCCTCCACAGCAAAAAAAAAAAAAATAGTAAACTGTTGAACGGCATTGGAGCTCGACAATAAGCCAATTGTCCCTCTCACTTTAAGAGGATGGTAGTTCCAATCAAAGCCTGATAGCAAGTTCGATCGTTCTTCGAGATTCACAGCATGTTGGACCAGACTTTTGATTTTGGCCAATTACATCCCGCCTTTACAGGAGACGATCTCATCACTTCTTCATCATCAGAGAAAGATTTCTCATCGGCATTAGACTCTTTCTCCCGTCTATCAATTTGACGGCCTTCCAAGGAATCTCTATCACAAGCCCTTCTTTTGATTATTAGTTTTTATGGCATTGTATCTCGTGATCATATCATCATTTTATGTACAAATTCATGAATCTGGCTGGAACTCTTATCTGTCATTCATTACATCCGACGGCTTCCCAAGGTTCCTATAAACCCTTCATTTCTCAAGCCAATAAAATGGGATCTTCTCGGTAAGATAAACCCATTCTATATAAACAACCAAACACTCTCCCAATGGTAGACCCATGTAGACAGTTTCACATTAGTCCTCCAGGACCTTCAACATCAATATTTGTCAACAAACTTAAAGGTTTCAGGCCCAGATATGATCGTGACTGCCTCGATGTAGCTTATTGAGACACGTGTTCCATCTGAACATCTCTAAGAAAGGAAAATATAATTCAGCATCATTTTTAATTTTGGTGTGGGACTGTATTTCCCTAAGGTCACTTTTAGTGGTGATTCAAATAGTAGCCCGCTTATCAATGCATGTAGGTGTCAACTTAAACAGTGGGGCAACACTACCCATTTGTCATGAAAATCATGTCGTTCGGACTTCCCCTAAGGGTTTCAGACCATTGGATAGGACTATACTTTTGGCAATATCCTCACCATATTATGACTCTTTATTCAACCCAAGATGGGGTTTATAAAAAAAAAATAAATAAAGGGAAGAAAAGAAACTTAGCAAGGAAAAGCAACCCAAGAAACCTCAATGGGCAACCCATAATACCTCAGTGGGGATAGGAGACCTGATGCAACCCTAAAGCATTGCTCTCAAAGGCCCTTCATAGAAAAATTCAGTGGTTCATGTGGACAAGTGTCATACCCAGTCTACCCTCCATAAGGAAAGGAACCCCTCTTACTCTCCAGTGAATCATACTCGGAGGAGTTGAACAAACCATCATCTGTTGGGCTCCATAGCATTGCCTTTCAACATAATTCTATCTTCAAATCCTTTTGTCATGGCCTGATTACGGATGTAGCCAAATTCATCAAATCATCAGTTCCATCATTTTTCAAGATTTAAGAAGGGTTTATCTAAGAAGTCAGTTTCTGCAATCAATCTGTCAATCTTCCCTTGACCTTGGAAGCATGGTCAAATTCTTGATGCAATCCAGATTCAACCTAGTTCTAACTCTGTTGGATTACCCGTTTCCTTCTATCTTGCCCTTAGCACACTATAGTAGCGGTCTGTCACAACATGCAGACACTGGGGCATAGATATACCCTATGTAGAGGAATTGAACTTGATCATGAGCATTACATCTAAGATCCATTGTCTAGCTGAAGTCACTGACTTTCCTAGTCAATAGAAGTAGGTCCGTCCAAGTTGGTTTTTGTCAATTTTTCAGTTCTCCCAATCCTATTGATGAAGAAAATCCAATGTGATCGCTCACCTGTTAGGATTTGGTCACCAAATTCTCTGAAGGAACACTTCGGATCCTTTGCTCCTCATGCCTACTTTGGGACCATGGTTCATTCATCTTTCAAAATTAGCACAACAATGTTGCAAAGCCCTGAGCTTTTCATGAGCCTAGATCAAGGGCCAAACCCATGTCACATTTCATCACCGCTTGGCTGTTCTACCAATTTGGTCTACCATAGTGCACAGTCAAAGAACTTAGTTGACCAGATTCCCCTCGACAGTTTAACATCAAGGTTAATCAATAAAATAACTTTGGTTAGAGACTGTCAAGCTCCCCTCATTCTTGTCTAAAATCATCGCTAGAGTTTCTTTCAATCCAAAATCCAACAACACCAGTGTTGGCTTAAGAAAATCATCACTTTCAAATTACATGAAACCCTTCCAAAGGAGTAACCAAGTCATCACTACCGTGCTGAAATTGAGTCAAACTTGCAGTACCAAGTCATAAATGACAAATTTCAAATCTAAGTATTATGCCAGCAAAGTCCATGACACCATTTCCATTGATGCCATGTTTTATGCCTTCACCAACAAAATAGGGGCAAAAACCTTGGAAAACTGCCAAGGAATTCACCATCATTTCAAATATGTCCAGCACTCTATAAGTCAATAGACTTCCAAGATGGGTCAGATTTCAACCCTAAAGGTTCAAAGTCAACAAAGACTTCCTGTGTGGGTCACTTTCGAGCATCTTAAGGTTCATAGCAACAAAGCTACTTAAGAGGATATTCTAGTTTCCATTCTCGAAGGTTCATAGCCCTAAAGCTTCCTAGAAGGATATTCCAATTTTCAATCCCGAAGGTCCAAAGCTGGTAGGAACCTCAAAGATAAATCATTCAGTATCACCCTCTAAGTGACCTTCTGAGTTCTTGCTCATTTCAGAATCAATAGCAAATTCCTCACCCTAAAAGTGACCTTCTGAGTTCTTGCTCATTTCAGAATCAATAGCAAATTCCTCACCCTATAAGTGAACTTCTGAGTTCTTGCTCATTTCTTAATCAAATGTAGAGCCCTAGCTCATTCAAAGTTCAAATCAATCTCAGCCTATTAGTGAATCAAATGCAGAGCCCTAGCTCATCCAAAGATCAAATCAATCTTAGCCTATAAGTGAATCAAATGCAGAGCCCTAGCTCATCCAAAGTTTAAATCAATCTCAGCGTATTAGTAAATCAAATGTAGAGCCTTAGCTCATTCAAAGATCAAGTCAATCTCAGCCTATAAGTGAATCAAATGCAGAGCCCTCACTTATTCAAAAAATCAATATCAGAATCTCAATCAAAAGAGCCTCAGTTCAATCAATGAAAAGACAGCAAGTCCTCTATCCAGATAAATCAAAGCCGAGCCCAAGCTCGTGCAACCAGCCTTGTATTCACAGCTTAGCTTCATAAAAGAAGAGGTTCCAAACCTACAAACCAGCCTTGTATTCACAGCCTAGCTCCGTACAAGAAGAGATTTATCAGCCTACAAATGGATCAAGCCGGGTTCAAGCCCACATGTACCTTGCATCATGAGTTCCATCTCAGCAAGAAGAGGTTCCTAGCCTATAAATGAGCCTTGTATTCATAGCTTAGCTTCGTACAAGAAGAGGTTTATCAACCTACAAATGGATCAAGTTGGGTTCAAGCCCGCATATATCTTGCATCATGAGTCCCACCTCATCAAGAAGAGGTTCCCAGCCTACAAATGAGCCTTGTATTCATAGCCTAGCTTCATACAAGAAAATGTTTATCAGCCTACAAATGGATCAAGTCGGGTTCAAGCCCGCGCCTACCTTGCATCATGAGTCCCACCTCAACAAGAAGAGGTTTCCAGCCTACAAATGTATTCACAGGCTAGCTTCATACAAGAAGAGCAATCATCAATTTTCCAAGAAGAGCAAACCTTCTTACTAGTCGAACTACGTTCTGGGCTTGATTTTTAGGACACCCTTAGAATATGTAGACAGTTTAGGACAAATTACCCTAAGTGCAAACCAATAAGCAATCTCACTCATATCCCAAAAATGTGGTTCTTTTATCTTCAGGCTTCAATTGGTAACAATCTAGGCAAAAGAGGGGCTTCTGTAAGCACCCCATTTTTGCCACCCTCAGCATAAGTGAACCAATATATGCAGGTTTTCGGCCTTTAACCCAAAGGTTGGTGATTCTCTAACGAACCCCACAGTAGGGTCATAGGCTATTACCTACTTGGATGAATAGGTCGTGAAATTATCTTCGAAATTAGACTAGAATCATCAAATTCTGACGTCAAACAAGGAAGATATCGCAGTTTGAAAGTGCAAAGGCATTTACGTAATTATCGTATGATGCATACATTATCATTCAAACTTCAAGACATCATATCTTGGTCATCTGATATCGGAATCAGATGATTCAAAGGCCAATATTTCTTATTTTCAGTCCTCTTCAAAGTGGACGTGAAAAATCCCGGGTAGAAATCACCAGTGGGCCCCATGCAAGCTTTCATGCAAAATTATCGTTAGAAATTCAAAGCTTCATATCTTTGTCGTTCTACATCGGATTCAGATGATTCCAAGGTCATTATTCTTCATTTGTGATGTTCTACAAAGTGGACATAAAAAAAATCTCGGGTAGAAGTCTCCGAAGGGTCCCATGCAAAATTACACATGAAAATGGTTATTTAAGCTTTGGAAATTCATATTTTGGTCATCCCATATCCAAATCAGGTGATTTCAGTTTCATTATGTTCCATTTTTAGTACTCTACAAAGTGGACATAAAGAATTTCCGATAGAAGTCTCCGAAGGATCCCATGTAGAATGGTCAGCCAAATTATTGATAATTGTCCTGCTTAAAGTTCAGAAATTCATAAGTTGACCATTTTATTTCCAAATGTGAAGATTCAAGTTTTAATATTCCTCATTTTTAGTGTACTACAAAGTGAACATAGAAAATTTAGAATAAAGGCTATCGAAAAATTTCATGCGGAATGACAACGCAAATAGCCCATGAAATGACAGACAGAGAAACCCAGTTAATCCAGTCAACTCAGCTCAACCCAAGCCAGTCTTGGCCCAATCCAGTCAATCCGGACCAAATCTATTAGACCAATGTGCATGCATATTATGTATATTATATATATTATTAGATTATGTATTGCATTAGGTATTAAATTATATTTTTATGGATTGAAAATATGTATATATATTTATTGGAGGAGGTAGCTAGTTAATGGTTAGGTTAGGCTAGGAAAGAGATTCGAAAAAGATTGAAAAAAGATCTTTGGGAGGGATTAGGGAAGGAAAGAGAAGAGAAAAAGGAGAAAGATATTGAGAAATCTGGAAAAAAGAAAAAGGAGGGGATCTTCTTTTGGACTGGTCGAAAAGAGAGAGGGAGAGATATCGGAGAGAATGGAAAGATATCGGAGAGAGAGGGAGATATAACAGGAAACCTAGAAAATGGAGGAGAGAGGGAGGAGCTTCTTCGGGATGGGAGAAAAATTAAAAAGGAAAAAAACCGAGAAGAATGGAGGGAGAGAGGAGAAAAAAAAATCGAGAGAGAGAGAAAAGGGGAGGCTCCAGAAGGAGAAGAGACGGGGCAGGGGAGAGAAAGGGAGACCGAGAAGAATGGAGGGAGGGAGGAGAAAAAATAAAAAATAAAAGAGATGGCAGATCGAGAAGAAGAAGGGACAGAAGAAGCAGGAGCTGGAAAGATGGGAAGAAAAAGAAGAAAAAAATAAAAAAATCAGGGAGATGGCGGATCGAGGAGAAGAAGAAGGAGAGAAAAGAAGAAAAAAATAAAAAAAATGAGAGAGAGGTGTTGAAAAGAGAGAGAGAGAGAGCAGTGTAGATAAAGAGAAGAACCGAGAAGAGACAGAAGGAGAAGAGACGGGGTAGGGGAGAGAAAAGAAAACCAAGAGGAATGGAGGGAGAGAGGAAAAAAAAAGAAAATAAAGATCAAGAGAGAGAAAGAAGGGGGAGCAAAGAGAAAGGAGAAGAAGCTGAAGAAGAGGGAGAAGAAGAAGAAGGCAGAAGAAGTGGGAAAAGAACCTACCTGCGTACTCCAGGTAAGCCACCTTCCCCATTTTTGTTTTCTTTCGTTTTCTTTATATGTTGCAACCATATTGGCCACCACCACCTGCTACCTACCTTGTAGCCGTTACCATCTTCTCCCATCGACACTCCCATCCAACCTTCTAATGACCTGTCATCATCGCAACCAAACCCATCACTCCATGCCCAATTACCTAAACTCTCAACCACATCACCTTACATCCCATCTTACCAACGACACCAACCGCACACACTTACATTCATACCACAACCATGCCTCTACCTATTACCTGTCTGTCCAGCCACACTCACAGTAATCTGTAAATCCCTCACATGCAACTCCTATAACCTGTTTATCCAGCCACAAATACAAGACACTTTGCTATTCTACTGTTACAGGTATCACACCCCAGTCCCCATCAGACCTGGCCATGCACCCCAACCATTTCCACCGACCATGGTTGAAATCTGATCTACCTCCCTCTGGTCAGCATCCCTTATCTACCAATGATTGAACCCATGATTGTGATAGGTTTAAATCTGAATTTTATCATAATGAATCAAGTTGTTTGGATACATAATGAATTGGAGCCATTGATGTCAAATTGTTTTGATCTTAAATTTAAATATGGCCATTGATCATGAATCTTTATGTGATGAAAATTAAACATTGATCATGGATCTTTATGTGATGAAAATTAAACCTTGATCATAGAATTTTATGAGATGATTTGAAATTTTAAGTGATTGATCCAACCATGCTAGAATTTAATATGTTTGATCGTACCATGTTTGGATGTGATGAAAATTGATCCCCATCGGATTCTTGAATTTATAAGATTGATCCCATCACATGCATGGAATTATTTACAGAATTGATCCGACCATTTTGGAATTTTATGTGAATGAAATAGGCCATTGATTCTTGAATTTGATATGATCAATTCTGGACCATTGATGTTGAATGTTAATTTGATCCAATATAGACCATTCATGTTGAATGGGTTTGATCAATTATGTTGATGATGGATGTTAATTTGATCCAATGTGACCATTGATATAGAATGGGCTTTAATTTGATTAATTGAGGGCCCATTGATCATGAAATTTGGATGGGATAAAATTTGGCCCTTTGATTGAATTTTGATGTGATTAGTTTCTACCCACTGATATGAAACTTTGATGAAAATTATTGGCCATTGATCTTGGAATTTTGGGTGATTAAATATGAGCCATTGGTTGGATGATTGATGTTATTTTTGGAATCATGTGATGAAAATTAGACCATTGATCTTAGAATTTTGATTTGATACATTGATCATAATTTACCTTGATTTGAGTAATCTGAAAGGTTAGATTATTAATTTGAGTAATCTGAACCGTTGGATTGTCATCAAAAGTGATTTAAATGGATATGAAACGGTTAGATAATCATCTTGAGTGATCTAAACCATTAGATCTTGGTCTGATCAGGATGACTTGATGTGGGAGGAATCTGAACCATCGATCTTGGCTGTTTAGATGAAATCTGAGTAAATGATCGTGATGATAAAATCTTGAAGAAATCTAACTATTAGATTGAGGATCTGATCTGATATTATTAATGTGAGAGTTTCTTTGAGTCCAGACTGTAGATTGAGCATCTGTCTTGTTTACACTGTTGTATTTGCATGCACTACCATGTTTAGGATATCAATCCACATTTTTGACCCAAATAGGGTCATCCACATTTCGCCCCAAATAGGGTTATCCACATTCCAACCCAGAAAGGATTATCCACATTTTGATCCAAATAGGGTTATCCAGCCCGAACTATGCAGATTCTGATTCCTAGGGCAAACCCTAGGATACGTAGGCCATTTGGGAGAAACCCAAATTTGGATCCACACCTTAGTCCTCTCAGACTATCCATAGATCCACTTGGATATTTATCCACATTTTAACCTAGAACAGGTTATTCCATCAGCCCAAACTACGCGGATTCTGATTCCTTGGGCAAACCCTAGGATACGTAGGCTATTTGGGAGAAACCCAAATTCGGATCCACACCTTAGTCCATCGGACTATCCATAGATCCACTTGGATATCCACCCATCAATTCGAACTACACGGATTCTGATTCCTAGGGCAAACCCTAGGATACGTAGGCCATTTGGGAGAATCCCAAATTTGGATCCACACCTTAGTCTATTCGGACTATCCATAGATCCACTTGGATATCCACCCATCATCCCAAACTACACGGATTCTGATTCCTAGGGCAAACCCTAGGATACATAGGCCATTTGGGAGAAATCCAAATTTGGATCCACATCTTAGTCCACTCGGACTATCCGTAAATCCACTAAGATATTTACCCACATTTTGACCCAAATAGGATTATCCATTTCGAACTATGTGGATTCTGATTCCTATGGAAAACCTTAGGATACGTAGGCTATTTGGGAGAATCTCAAATTCGGATCCACACCTTAGTCCACTCAGACTATCCATAGATCCACTAAGATATTTATCCATATTTCGACCCAGATCCCGAACTACGCAAATTCTGATTCCTAGGGCAAACCCTTGGATATGTAGGCCATTTGGGAAAATCCCAAATTCGGATCCACACCTTAGTCCACTTGGACTACCCATAGATCCACTAGGATATTTATCCATATTTCGACCCAAATAGGGTTATCCACATTCCAACCCAAATAGGGTTATCCACATTCAGACCTAGAAAGGGTTATCCATTCTTAGATCCACTAGGACTATCTAATGGTTCGCATGGACTATCCAGATCTTAACCCATAGGGTTTCTCAACCTTTTAAGCATAAACTTCAACTTGAACATTGAACTTAATCATTTACAAGCATAAATCACAGCCATAAACTTTAATCACACCTGAACTACGATGGTGAACCTGATTTTCAAAATAATTCCGTGATACATAGGCAATCTGATGGATACAGATTCGGTTCAATGATATCAAACCACTTGGTTTGGTTCGGTTTAATAAATAGAGTCTAGCATAGGAAGGTATAGGAGACCGATTTCAATCGGGCGGTTTGGGTGCCTAACCCCTTTCCATAACCGTAACCTGACGCTTACCCAATCTCTGATGGACCAGAAATCCAATCTAAGGGTCATGAGTCAATCGAAGTTTTACCTTGGGGTGAGATTTCACATTTCTAAGGTCCTAGACCTTAATCTAGGTGGCGACTTCCAAAAAAAGATTACGATCTTTGTCCTCACATGAACCACAGGTATAAATTTGAAAGAACCTAAAAGGTGTATAGTTCTAGTCAACCACAGGTACAGATTCGAGAGAACCTAAAAGGTGTACAGTTCTAGTGAACCATAGGTATAAATTTGAGAGAACCTAAAGGGTGTACAGTTCTAGTGAACTACAGGTACAGATTCGAGTGAACCTAAAGGATGTACAGTTTTAGTGATCCACATGTATAGATGGAAGTGAACCTAAAGGGTGTATAGTTCTAGTGAACTACAGATATAGATTCGAGTGAACCTAAAGGATGTACAATTCTAGTGAACCACAGGTACAAATTTGAGTGAACCTAAAGGATGTACAGTTCTACTAAACCATAAGTACAGATTCAAGTGAACCTTAAGATATACAGTTCTAGTGAACCACAGGTACAGATTCGAGTGAACCTAAAGGATGTACAGTTCTAGTGAACCACATGTACAGATTCAAGTGAACCTAAAGATGTACAGTTCTAGTGAACCACAGGTATAGATTCAAGTGAACTTAAATGGTGTACAGTTCTAGTGAGCCACAGGTACAGATTTGAGTGAACCTAAAGGATGTACAGTTCTAGTGAACCACAGGTACAGAATCGAGTGAACCTAAAGGATGTACAGTTCTAGTGAACCATAGGTACAAATTCAAGTGAACCTAAAGATGTACTAGTGAACCATAGATACAAATTTAAGTGAACCTAAAGGATGTACAGTTCTAATGAACCACAGGTACAGATTCAAGTAAACCTAAAGATGTACAGTTCTAGTAAACTACAGGTACAGATTTGAGTGAACCTAAAGGATGTACAATTCTAGTGAACCACAGGTATAGATTCGAGTGAACCTAAAGATGTACAGTTCTAGTGAACCACAGGTACATATTCGAGAGAACCTAAAGGATGTACAGTTCTAGTGAACCATAGATACAGATTCGAGAGAACCTAAAGGATGTACAGTTTTAGTGAACTACAGGTACATATTTGAGTGAACCAAAAGGATGTACAATTCTAGTGAACCACAAGTACAGATTCAAGTGAACCTAAAGATGTACAGTTCTAGTGAACCACATGTACAGATTCGATGTGTATAGTCCGAGAGAACCACAAATATGACTTAAAATAGAGGTTTTGGAACTGTGTTTGGGAATCTCTCCAAACTGCCTACGTATCTTAGGGTGCTACCCTAAGGATCAGGATCCGCATAGTTTAGAATGCGGATTCAATCATTCATGTTCTTCTTTCAATATTAAGGTGTGGAACCTAAATGCTCTATGGTTCGATTCACATCACACCTATTTAGTTTTCTATATCCTAGGGGAAAATGAGCTAAGGGGTAGGGATCGTCCTAAGCTACCCTTGACCTAAACCCTAATTTGACATTTGTTGGGTTAAGCTTGCTAATTCTTGATTAAAAATTTTCATTAGAATGTGGGTGCCTACATACACGTCCCCACACCTAATATATCTTCTAGGTCTACAGATATGACAGTTCGACTAGGGTGTTGCAGAAATTAAATTATTGTCAATAATAAATATCATTCAAATATGGAAAGTAAGAACAATATCATCTCAAGTATAGCAATAAAGCATGTCATCTAAAATATAGAAACAAACATTTGATTGCATTGATCAAGCATCGATCATCAACAATGTGACCAAGATCATATTTGATCGACTACTCAGATTTGATGTAATTGATCATCATCAATGTGATCAAGATCATATTTGATTGATGGTTCAGATTCAATTAAAACATCCATGAGGTCAATCCATCCGTTTAAATTCAATTAAATCATTTAAAAAGAATAATATACCCATTCAAATCAATCATCAAGACAATACAATGGTCCTGATTCAAAAAAGATGCTCATGATCAAGATTTAATGGTTCAAATTCAAATAAGATGCTCATGATCAAGATCTAATGGTCTCAAATTCTTCTAAGGCACAATATGATTGAAATCTAACGGTTTAAATCATGCCTACAAGGTCAGACTATGAAAACAGGTCAGACTATTTTTCAGATTCGAACCAGTCATGGAAAAATAATCATAAGATATTTTCAGTCATGCAAATAATTATCTGTTAACTTGGTTGTCTTCCAGACTCATGTGGCTACTTTTTCCTTCAAGGAAGTGATGTCTAAAAAAATTTGTACATGACACTTATGCGTGGATTTTCATGATTTTTACTGCAATCAATAGATTCTCTGGACCTTTTCCAAAACATGCATATGGGGCTTTATACGTATTCAAATTAAGCTCAAAATACATCCTTTGAAAGAGGACTCAGAGACCTAGATTTTGTCGCAAGAAGGAAAATCCTAACAGGGAAACAAAAATGGGTCAAATATGCACCATAAGTGTAGGCATGTGCACTGGTCAAGTCTATTCCAGATTCTGACCAGCTGCACCATAAATTCTATATAAAATCAACCACTCATTGAAAATAGAATTCAGGTATATGGTTATATAGCTTACTGATAGATCTAATACTTCATTAAGAAAATATTATGCAAATAGAAAGATCCTCAAGGCTCAAACATCACATCTCAGTCATGCAATTCAGTGTGTTCTAACTGACCCTAAAACAGATCATGTGCAATTCAAAAATCATATGAAATCCATAAAAAATCAGAAAAATCCAGAGTCAGTACCAAAATTTTCATGGCTTCATATCTATAACTTTCTCTGAAGGAAGAATTATCAAATTATGGCCGTAAATTCTATTTTTAGAGCTTTTCTTATGAGGGCTTTGCACTGTACCCGAGAAGGATAGTAGGATCATTGGGGCTTTTTTTTATCTCAACTTTCTCAACTCCAAACGAGTCAAAATTTGTAGGAAAACTTTCTAACATATGTATGAGTATCTCATAAAATTTTGGGCTCGAAATTCATCAAAAATCTATATGAGATGCATGTCCCAAAATTGGATTTCAGATCTGGAATTTCCAGATCTGAAATCCACGTTGTGAAAAACATTAAAATACTCAAAGATCATCATATGACAATCTATTTTTCTCCATTGAGTACTTTAAACATATTTCTAATACATAAAAAAATATCAAATATGGGCATTATAGCATCAACATGCATGCAATATAACATCTCTGATCATGATTTATCAAAATAGGCATATTCAAACAATTTTCGACATGTTAGCATCATGGAATCATATCAAAACCAAAGTTTTGGTTACAGCATTAGGTGAGGGGTCATGAATTATAGGTATGTACTAAAAAATAATAATGGAGAATGGACTTACCTCTTCACAGAGAGTTCCCTCTCTCTTAGCTTCTCCTTTTTCTTTCTCTTCTTCTCTTTCCCTTCTTCTTCCTCTCCTCTCTCAATTTTTGTCTCCCTCTTCTTCAATTTTTTTTTCTTCTTCCCTTTTAGACTCTCTCCTTCTCTTCCAGCTCTTTTTAGATTACCTTCTCCTTTTTTTTTTCTTCTTTTCCTCTCTTATTAGACTCTCTCTCCCACTCTCTCTTTCCTTTTTTTTGAGTTTTTTTTTCTTTTCTCCACTCACGTTCTCCCCTCTTTCCCTTTTTTTTTTCTTTTTTTTTTCTCTTCTTCTCTTAGACTCTCTCTCCCACTCTCTCTTTCTTTTTTTTCTTTTCCTTTTTTCTCTTATTCCCTTTTGGAGTCCACCCGTGCTCTCCCTTTCCCTTGTTTTTCCTTTTTTTTCTTTTATTTCTTTCCTTCTCTACTCACGTTCCCCCCTTTTCTATTCTTTCCTTTTTTTCTTCTTTCCTTATTTTCTTTTTTTCTTCCTCTCTCTTGAGAAACCGCCCTCTTTCTCCTTCCTTTTTTTTTCTTTCCATTTTTTTCTTTAGAGTCCCATGGCTCTCTCTTCTTCTCTTGATTTCTTTTCTTTTTCTAAAACCTAACCAAATCTTATTATCTCTTCTCACGGCCTCCCTCGACCCCCCATATATGGATACATATAATATAGATAACCCATTATATATACGTACACATCATGATATGTTACATGTAATGCATAATATTATACCATATATGATATATAGCATAATATATATATATATATATATTATAATATATAATATAATGCATCTAATGTAAAATGCATGCGAGTCGAACTGGTTCGGTCTGGACTAGTCTGAGTTGACTGGATTTGGACCAACATGAGTTGACTGGGTTAAACTGATATGGGTTGAGCTGGGTTGGGCCAAGATTGGTTTTTCTCTCTCTATCATTTCATAGACCATTTCTGTAAGACCCGTACTCCGTAAACCCGGTCTAAACCTTGGTTTTGATGTCGTGACAGGTCTTTCGATCATCACCGGGCTAGACGGGACAAGCGGATGACAAGCAGGTATGAAATCGGACGAAAGACGATTGAATCAACATAATTTTATGTTGACCGGTCGATGGTACCGGTCTTGGTACCGGTCGACCGGTCAGGTCTACGCAGCTAAGTGTGAAAATCTGGAAATTGACTTCTGAGGGTCCCACTTTTCTGATTTCGAATCCCAGACTTTTCTAATCCTAATAGGGTTACTAAACCCTAATTCTAGCCTATAAATACACCCTTAGACCTCCTCAAATCCTTTTCATAAACTCTCACAAACTCTAGAGAAGAGAAGAAGGTTGGAAAGGAGAAGGAGCTAGGAAGAAGAAGAAGGTGCCGCCATTACCGTTCGAATACGCTCACGCTACGCCAGTCAACGGTAAGTGTTTTAACCATTCTTCTTACCCTATGACTTTAGGATAGTTGTGTGGGTGGATCAATACCATGCAAAGTAGGTATTGATCTAAAACCCTAAACTGGCCAATAAACCCTAAGTTGCCGTCAAACCCTAGATTCGAGTTCCGAGATGATATTCATCGAAACGAGACTTGAATGAGTTGGGGATAACTCTAACTCAAAGCTCAGACTTAGAATGAATAGGAAAAACCTTGGAAATCCATGGAGGATGGTCGACGACAGTCAAAAAACCCATGTATGGTCTTTCGGAGACATACCGATTGACTATACCGGTAGCACACAGTGCGACTGGTATGTTGCCACCGGTATCCCTCGGGAGGCTGGTCTGTGGGGACCGGCTGACCATACCGGTCGCCAGTTTTCCCCACAGAGTTGCGACCGGTACATGCCACCGGTCAGCTCTCTGAGGGTATTTTGTAATCTTTGTTGGTTTCCGACCAACATGAAACCCTAAGCAATATATTCTAATGAAACCCTAATAATATTGTAGGACTTTGTGACTTTCCGTTTGGATCTTGCGACGTGGAGCAAGCTAACAAACGAGCGTCAGGTAAGGGGATCTGACCTAAACCTAATAATTTAATGGACAGTAAATCATTGTTAATCATTAATTATGTATGATGTGATGTTTGTGCATATTCACATGCCATCCCTTACTTTCAGATATTATTATTGTTCATGCATTGATAGGATGTGATTGTTATGCATGTGATTGTTTTCGTTAGTGTGTGGAGTGGGGCATGGGCCTGGGATCGCTTCTTACACTAGCACCTTTTGTAGTATTCTGTCTTAACATGCTTGGTACGGGTGGGGCATCAGGGGAAGGTCGTGGTACGGTGGTCTCCGATGTTGATGCTGGCCTGGCCATGGTTATGTGGGATTGTGGTCTCCGAGGTCGATGCTGGCTTGTCCACGATGCTTTAGCCCTATCTCTATGGCGTAGGGAGTTATGTTGGGATAGGGTCTACTGCATATTGTTTCTATCCTAGTGGGTTAGTTGCGGATAGGGCATCAGGGGAGGTGTGGGAATGCCTTAGCTTTATCTCTATGCCGTAGACGGCTGTGCTGGGATAGAGCATACATTGATGACATATAGGATTGGTTAGTTGCGAGCCCAGTTTGTGAGCCCTGGCCCGTAGGGGCTTAGGTACTGGTATGGGTAGAGCATCAGGGGAGGTATGGGGGTATCTTAGTTCTATCTCTATTCCATGATGGGTGCATGTGGGCCAATGGGGGTGTGATCCATGAGGTGCCACACACTCGTGTATAGAGGTGCGGGGGCCACCAAACCTTTCTATAGCACATTGCAAATTTAAAACCAGACCACAGCATAAAATGATTGTTACTCATGCATAATATTGTGAAACTGTCTGATTGTCTTACTGAGCTAAGTTGTGAGCTCATCCTTTGTACGTACATTGTTTTAGATGTTGATTCAGGTTACACTGTGGATGATTACATGAATGCTCCGGCTTTTGGTGATGTTGCTGCTCTAGGTGCACAGGCAGGAGAGGACGAGCATGACGCTTCATGCGAGTGCCCTTTCTGCGTGTACCTTTGATTAGTTTTCTTTATTTATTTTCCTTATTTGCGATTGGATTAAAGGGATGTAATGATATTATTTTATGTGTTTGAATTTGGATAATTGGATATTTATTTAAATTATCAATAGATACTCAGTTCATTCTATTTAAAGTCTTCCGCTGTATATTTATAATCTGATTGTGGTTATGTGTAATGGTTTGTATGAGTGGACACGACCTATTCGAGATCCTGGTGTGAACCGTTGGTTCAATGACGGTTCACACACACCATTCTGGTTGGATCAGAATTGGGGTGTGATAACTTGGTATCAGAGCTCTCGGGCTCTGTCTAGACAAACCATATTGCACTTAACTAAGTCGATGAACTGAGTTAGGAAATATTAAATTTTTTTAATACAAACACACCTAAGCATTTTTTGATACCTGAGACTGATTAAGAAAGAGAATAATGTACTATTCTAAATGTGAAACTTAACATGTGCACATACACTAGTTAGGTGAAACATAAAAATTTTCATTAAACAAGAAAAAGGGTATCTGATAAAATAGTGCTACAGGGTACAGTCCACAAACCGGACAGTTACCCTGTTATATAAACAGTCAAAAGAGAAGAAAATAAAAGGGACAATCATGGGGTAGGGGGCCTAGGAGGAATAGGTATATCATAATCTCGCTCGAAAGCGACCCTAAGCCAGTGCACCTGGTTCTGTGTGACCCGTAGGCTACGAGCTACACGTCCCAACTCCTGACCCATCTCTTTCTGGGAATCTAGGATGCCTCTCTGGGTGTCCCTGATCTCCGTAAACATGCTCAACACTGGGTCTGGAGGGAATAATACTACATTGTCGATGCATGGTAGTCCGGGGCCGATGGGCCAAGCCCAGAATGTACCACCACCACACCAGTTCCCATCGTCTTCTGCTTATCAGGGAGCCTATCCGTATCCACCACCATGGTACGGAAGGAATACACAGGGACAACACGATCTGAGTCGGACGGTGGACAGATTCCTAAAGTTGAAGCCTTCTTCATTCACAGGAAAGACAGGGAAACCATGGTGGCTAGCACAGTGGGTTGCAGAAATGGAGAAGAGTTTCTGACTGATGACTTGTATAGAGGATGAAAAGGTCCTGTTTGCCACACATATGCTGAAGGAAGATGCGAATGCTTGGTGGAATTCTACACGGGCATATCTGGAGATGAAGCATACACAGGTGGATTGGGAAGCGTTCAAGGTTGCCTTCTTCGATAAATATTTTTCGAAGAGTTTCAGGGATCAGATGGAGAGGGAGTTCCTTAATCTACAACAATCTCAATCGAATATGGATGCTTACCAGCAGAGGTACGAGGAGTTATTTTTCTTCGCACCGGCAAGTATGCAAGAAGAAGAGACCAAGACACGTAGGTTCACCATGGGACTACGTGGAGGCATCAGAGAGTATATATTGAGTTTGGACAAGAAAATATATAATGAGGCTGTGCAGGTTGCGAGGGTGATAGAGTCCAGTCAGAGGGACAGTTTCTTTGCTCAGAACAGGGGAGTGAAGAGACCTGCTAGTGAGAGTTTGGGTGGCGGTAACAATAGACCCTTCCGCCCATATAGGGCTCAGACCACTACAATGCCTGTAAGGAACAATGCGGCACCACCTATGCCACAGAATGCCGGATACAACCCGAATATAAAGTGTTTCAACTGCCAGCAAGTGGGTCATATTGCAAGGACCTGCACTCTACCTAAGAAGCAACCTCCCCAGCAAGGAAGAGTTTATGCGGTCACCACTGAAGAGGCAGCTGCATCACCTGATGTGGTCACTGGTATGACTCTATCCCTTACTATTTGGCTTATCTTTATCATTTGTGTGTATGCGCATATAGAACTAAGGGATAATAAAAAATTCCAGGAATTGTAAATGTAGCTGGTATACCTGCCAGAGTACTATTTGACTCTGGGGCCATGCACTCCTTTGTTTCTATTTCTTTTGGGAAGCGAATAGAGTTACCAATCAAGCATTTGAACCCAAGCTTGATAGTTCGCTCTCCACGAAGAGTCGAAGTGGCTTTGACCGAATATTATGGACCATGTACTGTATGTATTGAGGGCCGAGACTTAGAAGCAAGCCTAGTACTACTTGAGATGGCAGACTTTGATGTCATTTTGGGAATGGATTGTGTAAGACCCGTGTCAATCTAACCCGGTCTTACCACCTTGAACCAGGTTTACCCATCATGGTCGAGTCAAATGGACCAAGGGCGTGAAGGAGATCGAGATCCCAGGTATCAAATCGACCCAAAAACACTTAAATTAGGGGAAGGGTCGCATACCCAGCTAAGCAGGGTCGGACCTCCCAAAATAGAAAGTCAGACCCTCAGTTTTGAAGGGAGGGTCGGACAGCTTTTGAACCCTAGGGTCGACGGGATCATCGACCCTCCCATCGACCCTCGGATCCTACCGAAAATAGAAACTAGGAAATTTTGAGATTTTCGATTGGATTCCTTCCTAATCTCAAAGGGGCTTATTTTAGGATGTTTATAGCCTATTTAAAGGACGTCCCTAAGCCACTTTCACTCCTTTCATAACCCTAATAGAATTGAGAGAAAGGGAGGAGAAGGAAAAGAGGAAGAAGAGAGGCAAGCAAGAGAGCTTAGCAAAAGGAGAAGAATTTCAGAGAAAGAGTAATCTTCTCAGGTATGGATACTAATTCCATGAGTTTCTACAGACCTTAGGATAGTTATTGGAGAGAGAGTGATCTCGGAGAAACCCAAACCATCCATCCATGGTTAGGTTTTCATGGAAAACCCTAGGAGAATGCATGAAAGCCATCTAGGAGGATGATTCATGGTTTCAGACCATGGAATGAGTGTTGAATGGAATGTAGAAGCAAGCCATAGGACCCCAAACACGAAGAATGGATTAAAAAGTGGAAATTGGACCAGAGTGCACCGAGGGTCGCACCCAGGGTCGATAGGCCATCCGACCCTAGGTGTTTTTGACCATCGACCCTCAGCATTTGGGAAGTCCAGAAAGAGGGGAGGGTCGATAGACCCATCGACCCTAGCATCGACCCTAGTATCGACCCTCAGTTGACAGAATGGTTTTTAAATTCAGAATTTATTCTAATTAAATTTTATCGACTTTGTTAGGTTTGCTAGCAATATAATAACATTATAACGGTGATTTTAAAGCTTGGAAAAGTATCTTATAGCAAGCTAAGGTGAGGAACCAGAACTCCAAACTAAATTGGTTAATAATAAACTGTTTTCATTTTCTTGAGTCCTATGCCATGCTTGATTCTATGCGAATATGTTTGTAACGTGCATACAACATGCCATCCAATATTTCTATTACTTGTTCATGCATATTTACTTTATCGTTTATAACATGATGATGATGATGATGATAGGAATAGGCATGTGCTTGTATGTGTGTGGTTGATGTGCTTGATGCGAGCGAGTATCAGGGGAGGTGTGATGAGGAACGTCAATAAACGTTAACCTTTGGCGGGTCTCAGCACTTTAGCTCTATCTCTAACTCAAGTCTTGTGCATTGGCATCGTCGTATCGCCATTACTTTAGCGAGAACTATTATGTCGTAGAGTATCGGGGAGGTGGTCTCGGTCCTTGTAGTCTCGACTCTACCGGGGGGCCTTAGCTCTATCTCTATGGGCATTCCGAGGGATGCTTTGGGGTGAGGCCTTGGATACCCTGTTTGGCATTAGGATTGGTTAGTTGCGAGCCCGGTTTGCGGCCCTCGCCAACAGGGGCTTACGTGTTGGTATGGCACTATATAGCAATAAACGTAACCTTTGTCATATAATGTTCATGATTGGGTGCATGTGAGTTGACGATAAACGTGATCTTCGGGTAACGTCACACACTCGTGTATAGAGGCGGAGTCAATAAACGCGACCTTTGGCTACCTCAACCTTTCTATTGCATACTGCAAACTTTAAACCGGACCAAAGATATAAATTGATCTGCATGCATATGTATTGTTGCATTGTTTTGGCTACTCATTGAGCCGTGATGTGT